>CM039504.1:19249711-19477203 GCA_022432975.1 Begonia masoniana
GTAGACTATATCTACCGATGACGTCAGCCGGATAAGTCTATTATCCAACCTCCACCGATCGCAAACGACAAAATACACACTACATCTTCCGATGACGTCAGCCAGATGATTTCTTTCATCCGATCAACTTTGTCCTACATCCACCGGTGACTAAACGACAAAAGTTTCTCTACATCTACCGATGACGTCAGCACGCATCTGCCGATGAGTTTACTGAGACATCATCCGATGGACTTAAACCTACACCTTCCGATAGACACATGACTACAACCCGACATCTACCGATAGACTTCGTCTACCGATAGTGAACAAAACAACATCTTCCGATAAAACAAACTACATATACCGATCAATAAACGACAAATTTCGTTCTATATCATCTGATGGCTTCCACTGAAGACATCTTCCGATAGACAACAGAACAACAACTCAACCTCTACCGATAGACTTCATCTAACGATAGAGTATAGAACCACATTTTGTCTACTCTTTGGTATTCAAACACAACTCTAAATACCGAAAAGAATTTACTCACTTCACTGAGACCATTCAAAACATTTCAAACCATTACATTACTAAAAATCCATTGAGTGCCAACACTATATCCCAACAGAACACTATTATCAGAGAGGAAACTCAAAACGTATTCAAAACGTATTCAAAACGTTGAAATCACTACTGTTATGAAAACTCAACAAATTTAAATTGAAACACTGTCAACTAGACTTTCACACCAATTGACATCAGTTAACCCGCCTCATCAAGTACCAGATCCGTGGCATGAGTGTGCTCCCCTAACCATTCTATCCCTCAATGAACTCAAAGGATTCACCTGCTGTCATTTCTTCACCTACATCACAAAACCCATCTATTAGCCTAATGCTAAGTAAGTAAAACAGTAATGAAATGAAATGCTGAAACATAAAATTTCTAAACATGCAATTTCTACTTTCTCATCTCAGTTGCATTCACATACGTTCATAAGCTGATCTGATCCCTCGGTTCCCTTGGGAGTGGGATCAATTCTCTTAATGTTATACATCCTCTACTCGATTAAGGGGCGGATGAATTCCCTTAATAGCTGATCTGATCCCTTTGTTCCCTTGGGAGTGGGATCAATTCTCTCAATGTTATACATCCTCTACTCGATTAAGGGGCGGATGAATTCCCTTAATAGCTTGTCTGTCAAATTCAGTTCATACCTTATCGTTCTTACATGGAAATTCATTTTCGTAATCTTTCAAAAACATGATGCATGACATACAAAACCATTCCCAAAATACATAACCCTACTGTTTTGTGATGTAGGCCCGAAGGCACATGCATGCTTTACTTACCTGACTCTACTGGAAATGCTCGGTTACAACTACTCCAGAAGCTCGCTCACCTAAGGTCATGACAGTACATTAATCCAACTCTTACTAAACCTTACCAAAAATTAATAATATGTTTGAGGAAATCGATTTGAAACTCTGCTACCCGTGCATTCCCATTTATCACCAAGAACCTGAACCCACCCCCAATCACATAAACCTCGAAATCTTCACATTGTATTCTCTCAGTAAACTAATCGCTAAAATGCAAGAAAACAAGACTTACCTAGGTTGAAGGAGAATCGGGCGAGAGAATCGCTTAGAGAGTTCTACTGCTCGAGTTGAAAATCGAAAGAGGGAAATAGGGAATAGTGGCGGCTACTCTCACTGGACTTTTCCTTAAATAGGTTATCCACTATGTAAAATTCTAATTACCATCATGCCCTCGCCTAATCATTTATTAACCTAATCAATAACTCCACCAACCCTTCTATAAAAGTACATCATTAATAATAAATTAAATTTTGGTTCAATGAAACCGGGTGCTACACGCTTACTGTAATTGCCGAAGTTCTTTGTTTTTTTGGAGTAATAACTCTGAACCAATAGTTGTTATTGAATAGTTAGGGTTTCTGAACTTCGTTGCTGTAATTTGATTTCGTACTTTGATATTTTAATGTTTGCTGCTAAAGTTTACGTTGATCTTGCCAACGAATTTTATGGACTTTTCATTTGGAAGGCTATTTGTTTAAAAGTGTAAATGTGTACTAAGTTATTTAGAATTTAAATACCAAAACTGGCTAAATCGAATTAAATTCATGTAATCTTGCAGGGAAGAAGATGGACACATTTTCAATTGACTTTCACTATGGAGGGAAGTTCGTAAAGAAGAAGAATTTACATTACGTGGATGGAGATGATGCACTAGTGACAAATATTGATGTGGATAAGATGTCCTTTTTTGAGGTTGTCGACATGGTGGTAAATGTCGGAGCTGGAGTATGGAAGACTCTGTATTACGTGGAGCCTCCATTAGGAATGGAAAATGGATTGCGAACTGTGAAGTCCGATAATGATGTACTTCAAATGGTTGAGGCGTTGGATCACAAACGTCACATTCATATGTACGTAGACCATGAAGGCATCTGTCAGGACGAGGCTAGAAATGATGAGTCCTCTGATGCATTAGAGTTTGATGGTGGTCTTTAAGTTGGTGAAGCGGGGGATCCAACTCATTTAGATGCTGCAAATGTCGGTGAAGCGGGGGATCCAACTCATGTAGATGTTGCAGATGTGGGTGAAGCATGGGATCCAATTCATATTCCGATTCCATCACTTTCAGCCTCCTTACATGATGACAATCTTTCTACTGCCGAATCCGATGATACGATGCATGAAGCGGACACTGCCGAATCAGTTAACAACTCTTTAGAAATATGTTTGAAAGACAAATTCAGCTCATTGGCTAAAATTAGGAAAAAAATCTCTGATTATTCTTTGGTTAACGGATTTGACATCTGATTTACCAAACATGAGAAAGCAAGAATAGAAGCGGTTTGTCAGAAAGGCTGTCCTTAGAGACTCTGCGCATCAAAGGTGACAAATGAAGAGTCTTTCCAAGTGAAGAGGTTGAATGATGTTCATTACTGTGCTCACACAATGGATAGTCGACATGCAACAGCTAAGTGGGTGGCAAAACGTTATTTGCATCGATTTAGAAGCCAACCTCAGTGGGAAATATCATCTATCATTGACACAGTTAGGCGAGACTTTAATGTCACCATCAGCCCTAGCCTAGCAATCAAGGCAAGGAGGAGGGCTGTAAATGTGGATTCAACTGTGCAATCTAAACAGCTGGGGTCTTATGCTGAGAAGTTCTGAGATCCAATCCTAGTAGCACCTTCGTTATTAATGTTGACAGGGTTGATGGTCAAACAGAGCCCGTATTCAAGCGACTTTACATGTGTTTAGATGCATGTAAGAGAGGCTTTTTAGCCGGATGTCGACCGGTAATAAGTTTGGACAGGTGTCACTTGAAGGGGGCATGTCCTGGTCAACTTCTAACCGCTATCGGTGTAGATGCAAATGACGAAATATATCCGGTTTTAGTGGCTGTTGTCGATGTTAAGTCGAAGAAGTCTTGGAAATGGTTTCTCAGGTTGTTGTTGACGAATATTGGATCTAATCATGGTGAAGGCTGGACATTCATCTCTAATCATCAAAAAGTCAGTATATGTGATCATTATCAAAATTTATATGTTTTCACTTACTAACATATGACATATATTTGATGCAGGGTTTGGAAGTAGTACTTCGAAAACATGTACCAAATGCGGAGGTTCGATTTTGCGTACGTCATATGTACGAAAACTTCAAGAAGAAGTTTTGCGGAAAACTCTACAAAGGCATTATGTGGAATGCTTCAACTGCGACAACACATGAAATGTTTGTGAAAGAAATGCAGAGGCTACGGGGCTTCGATGAAGCAGCATAAAATATCTTACAGAGTATGATGCGAAGCACTGGTGTATATATGCTTTCAGTCACAGATCGAAGTGTGAGCTGACGTTGAACAATCTGAGCGAGTCATTTAACGCCTTCATCTTACCAGCACGTGATAAGCCGATTGTGACCATGATAGAAATCATAAGAACGACAATAATGGCAAGAATTTGTAAGAGGTATGAACAAATGGAGCAATAAAACGGACTACTATGCCCTCAGATACGAAAGAAATTGGTCAAACTACGAGATGGAGCTAAAAATTGGTGTGCAATCGGAGGTGGAGGTGAAAGATTTCAAGTTAGTGATGCCCATCAACAATTCGTCGTTGACTTAGCCAACGCTACTTGCAGTTGTAACCGGTGGCAGCTCGCAGGCATACCATGTGTTCATGTTGTACCATGCATATCATTCATGAGAAGATACATTGAATCGTACGTTGATCGTTGCTACCATCGGCAGACATATTTGACGGTATATTCCCAGTTCATACATCCAATGAATGGCGTAGACATATGGCCACCTTCAGCTATGGGTGAAATTCAGCCACCGATTGTGAAGAGACCGCCTAGGAGGCTGAAAAAGAAGAGAACGAGGGATGTTGATGAACCTCAAGGTCAGAGTAAATTGGGCAAGATGTGTAAAGTTATCAAGTGTAGTAAATGTCGGGGTCTGAACCATAATGCTAGAACGTGCAAAGGAGTAACTATTGATTCTACCATGGAAGCCAGTGCATCAACATCATGAGGAAGATCAACTTTGTTCAGGTTTTCTGCAGCTTGCATCGGAACCCAAGTTAGTATTGTGTTTTCTCTTTTCCAATTTGTTACATCATACTTAATTATTGTTAACAATCAATTTGTTTACATCATGCAGGAGTCTTCAGTGCAGCCAGACATTCACAGAAACTGATCTTATGCTGAGATGACTTGAATCATTGTTACATCATGCAGGAGTCTTAAGATTTTTATGCAAGAATCAATTGTATGGATATGCAGGAATCAATTGTTTACATCACAGAGACTGATCTTGTAATGCTGATATGATTGCCATTGAGAATATTTACTTATGATTTTTATTATGGTTATGAATTATAGACATGGATATGATTGTTGTTATGGACAAATGTATGGATATGGATATGATGTACAAATATTTTGTGGAAATGAATGGAGATTTATGTTGATAGAAGTCTTTTGGGTTGGTTTTAAAAGTTGGAAGTTTGGATTTATGTCAAAATTATGGATATGGTGTATGGATATGGATATGATGCACAAATATTTTGTGGAAATGAATGGAGTTTTATGTTGATAGAAGTCTTTTCGGTTGGTTTGAAAAGTAGGAAGTTGGGATTTGCACTTGGATTCTTCGATTCTTCTCTGTCTCCATTTCTTCACATTATCGGTCGACACTTGAAATTATCGGTCGACACTTGATTTGCTTATGTTTGTGCTTGGTTTGTTCGATTCTTCTCTGTCTCCATTTCTTCACATTATCAGTTGACACTTAAAATTAGTGGTCGACACTTGAATTGCTTATGTTTGCACTTGGATTCTTCGATTCTTCTCTGTCTCCATTTCTTCACATTAGCGGTCGACACTAGTGGTCGACACTTGAAATTAGTGGTCGACACTTGAAATTAGTGGTCGACACTTGAAATTAGTGGTCGACACTTGATTTGCTTATGTTTGCGCTTGGATTCTTCGATTCTTCTCTGTCTCCATTTCTTCACATTATCGGTCGACACTTGAAATTAGTGGTCGACACTTGAAATTAGTGGTCGACACTTGAATTGCTTATGTTTGCGCTTGGATTCTTCGATTCTTCTCTGTCTCCATTTCTTCACATTATCGGTCGACACTTGAAATTAGTGGTCGACACTTGAATTGCTTATGTTTGCGCTTGGATTCTTCGATTCTTCTCTGTCTCCATTTCTTCACATTATCGGTCGACACTTGAAATTAGTGGTCGACACTTGAAATTAGTGGTCGACACTTGATTGCTTATGTTTGCACTTGGATTCTTCGATTCTTCTCTGTCTCCATTTCTTCACATTATCGGTCGACACTTGAAATTAGTGGTCGACACTTGAATTGCTTATGTTTGCGCTTGGATTCTTCGATTCTTCTCTGTCTCCATTTCTTCACATTATCGGTCGACACTTGAAATTATCGGTCGACACTTGAATTGCTTATGTTTGCGCTTGGATTCTTCGATTCTTCTCTGTTTCCATTTCTTCACATTATCGGTCGACACTTGAAATTAGTGGTCGACACTTGAAATTAGTGGTCGACACTTGAATTGCTTATGTTTGCACTTGGATTCTTCGATTCTTCTCTGTCTCCATTTCTTCACATTATCGGTCGACACTTGAAATTATCGGTCGACACTTGATTTGCTTATGTTTGCTCTTGGATTCTTTGATTCTTCTGTTTCCATTTCTTGAAATTATTGGTCGACACTTGATTTGCTTATGTTTGCGGTCGATAATTAAACTCGAGTGAAAGCTGTCTATCTCGATGTTAAGGCATATATATATTGTAATTTCCACTAGTTTCGATGTTACGGCATATATATATTGTAATTTCCACTAGTTTCGATGTTACGGCATATATATATTGTAATTTCCACTAGTTTCGATGTTACGGCATATATATATTGTAATTTCCACTAGTTTCGATGTTACGGCATATATATATTGTAATTTCCACTAGTTTCGATGTTACGGCATATATATATTGTAATTTCCACTAGTTTCGATGTTACGGCATATATATATTGTAATTTCCACTAGTTTCGATGTTACGGCATATATATATTGTAATTTCCACTAGTTTCGATGTTACGGCATATATATATTGTAATTTCCACTAGTTTCGATGTTACGGCATATATATATTGTAATTTCCACTAGTTTCGATGTTACGGCATATATATATTGTAATTTCCACTAGTTTCGATGTTACGGCATATATATATTGTAATTTCCACTAGTTTCGATGTTACGGCATATATATATTGTAATTTCCACTAGTTTCGATGTTACGGCATATATATATTGTAATTTCCACTAGTTTCGATGTTACGGCATATATATATTGTAATTTCCACTAGTTTCGATGTTACGGCATATATATATTGTAATTTCCACTAGTTTCGATGTTACGGCATATATATATTGTAATTTCCACTAGTTTCGATGTTACGGCATATATATATTGTAATTTCCACTAGTTTCGATGTTACGGCATATATATATTGTAATTTCCACTAGTTTCGATGTTACGGCATATATATATTGTAATTTCCACTAGTTTCGATGTTACGGCATATATATATTGTAATTTCCACTAGTTTCGATGTTACGGCATATATATATTGTAATTTCCACTAGTTTCGATGTTACGGCATATATATATTGTAATTTCCACTAGTTTCGATGTTACGGCATATATATATTGTAATTTCCACTAGTTTCGATGTTACGGCATATATATATTGTAATTTCCACTAGTTTCGATGTTACGGCATATATATATTGTAATTTCCACTAGTTTCGATGTTACGGCATATATATATTGTAATTTCCACTAGTTTCGTAATCGCTTGCGTTTCGATTTCACTAGTTTGTCTTTAGTCGTTTTCTCATCATCTTAGATGTCTCCTATTTATAGATCATGATTTAGTAGTCTATCAAATGACGAACAGTTAAAAGCAAAAGAGTATTTATCTCAAGAGGAGTCTACAAATCACCATCATAAGTTATATTCACAAGCAAACTGAAAGAAGAGTCAAAAAGCTCAAACCAAAAGATTGAATGTATTATAACAATACAAAGTAATGGCTCAAACAAGAAGAAGGGCAATAATGTAATTTCCACTAGTTTCGATGTTACGGCATATATATATTGTAATTTCCACTAGTTTCGATGTTACGGCATATATATATTGTAATTTCCACTAGTTTCGATGTTACGGCATATATATATTGTAATTTCCACTAGTTTCGATGTTACGGCATATATATATTGTAATTTCCACTAGTTTCGATGTTACGGCATATATATATTGTAATTTCCACTAGTTTCGATGTTACGGCATATATATATTGTAATTTCCACTAGTTTCGATGTTACGGCATATATATATTGTAATTTCCACTAGTTTCGATGTTACGGCATATATATATTGTAATTTCCACTAGTTTCGATGTTACGGCATATATATATTGTAATTTCCACTAGTTTCGATGTTACGGCATATATATATTGTAATTTCCACTAGTTTCGATGTTACGGCATATATATATTGTAATTTCCACTAGTTTCGATGTTACGGCATATATATATTGTAATGAGATCACATGATCATCGAAAGGCTCGACTGGAGGATCTACTGGAGGATCTACTGGAGGAATGGCTGGAGAAGAGGCTGGAGCACCTATGAACCCGTACCCGTACCAATAATCTTGAACATCATCAAGATGCATGTGAACCCCAATGATATCTTGACAGAGCTCCTCTGTCTTTCGCTTCCAACCGATCAAAGAGATCGAAAACCACGTTCTGAAACGAGTCAAAAGCGGTGCCGATGCTAGCAACATTTGCCGCCAAAAAGTTGAACTGTTCCTCAAAGTTAGAGAAGTTGCCTCTAGATGCAGTGGAGGGGGGTTCCGTAGTGTGTTCAGGCTCGTGACCACCTTCATCACCGTCATCACCTTCATCACCTTCATCAACTTCCATGTGGGACGGTCCAGCTTCAAGTGCTCCAACTTGGTTTCCCTTAAAAATCCAGTTACCTTCAGCATTGAGCCCAAACCCCATTCGAGCTAGAGTGGATGAGGTGTATGTGTCGGTTTTCTTCAGAGGTAATGGGATATCGATCCTTGGAATTTGGACTCCATTCTCTTTAAAAATCTTCAATAAAAGAAGATTAAATGGTAGGGACTTTTCTGCAGTGCTAAAGACTTGCAACATCCGTTTCACAATCAAATATCCGACATTAAATGATTCTTGTAGAAAGATTTTATATAAAAAATAGAGATCCATACCACTTATGTGATCTCTATGTCCATCTCTTGGTAAGAGATTGTATGTGATCATATGGTGGAGGAGCCTAGCACGCACGTTTAAGTCCTTTGCCTTCAGTTTCATTGGAAGGTATCGGCGAGGGTCCTTAACAATCATCTTTAAAAAGACAGTACCTTCACTGGTGTCCACAAAGTCTGGATTCTTAGCTGCCTAATAATACCTTTCAGCCTCATTGTTAAATTCACAGTTTAAAATTGTGTTTATAGAAAATGAGGAAATTTCTATGTGTTTACCATACACATAGCTAACAATTTTAAATGGCCTTTGACAATGTTCAACATTGGCATAGAACATTCTCACTGCTTTCTCATAATACGGGCCATCACAGTCAAACAGATCAAATAACCTCAAATTCTTCAAAGGCTGAACCAAATTTAAGCTACTTAAATCATCGAATTCCACTTTTCTACTCAGAATCAAGGGCTTGAATTTAAAGTCGTCTTCATACCTTTTCATAGAGACAGCATTCTTGAAGAAAGGAGATGGCCAAGTTGTTGGTTCCTCAATTTCATTCGCTGGAGTAGGATATTTTGACTTTCTCTTACGATCAACTAGCTTGTTGCAGGATGTAGATGCCATTTGAAGTTTAGCGGACACTGAAGAGAGAGATGTTGATTCGAAGGAAAAAAAACAAGCGAAGATTTAGAGAGGAGCAGAAAATCGCCGAGGAAAATATGAGAAAGAGAGTCGAGCACGAGCAAGGCGGGGGTCTCGGGAGAGAGAGCGAGGTCGAGTGAGCGCGGCGAACGCGAAGGGAGGAGAAAGACAGGATTTCAGAGGGCGGGGGTCTCGGGAGAGAGCGAGCGAGAGAGGGGGGTCTGCATTTTGGCAGTGGGAAATGAGAGGGAAATCCTGTCTTTCGGAGAGGGAAATCCTATCTTTCGAAGAGGAGAAAGACGGGATTTCCCTCTGGGTTTAAAGAAAAAAACTGCAGTTCGATTAACTGAACCGGTCAGGTCCGATCTGATTCCATGCAGGGGCATCTCGGGAAGAAAAGTTGATCACGTGACAAAAATGTTGGTTTTTAACGAAAAAAATGACGGTAGGGGCCAAATGGCACTTTACTCTAGTTGTAGGGGCCAAATTGCCCATTATCCAAATTTACGGTGTAAATTGCCCATTTCACCTAGTTGTAGGGGCCAAATTGCACTTTACCCTATTTTTTTCATATTTATCAACAAGGAAATTTGAGCTTGGATTGATGACAAAGTATCTACTTCTTGAACTTTTCGAGTTGGTGTTAATCTTTCAGTCGACCAACTGTAATGATTTCTCGACATCGTCTTAATAATCTTATAAGCATCATTATAATTTTTTGCTAAAATTGCTCCATTTGCTGCAACATTGATCGATCGATCGATGATAGCTGTGATGACCCGAATATGCACGTATGGGTACGATGGCTGCACGAACCAGAACCCGGATGGCGGTACGTCCGCGCGGGCGAACCGGAAGGTGACGGGTCGTAAAAAGGGAGTCGTCACAATCCCACATCGCTTGGGGAAGTATGTGGAAATGAAACATATGTAAAGAGACCCTCCCAATATAGTAAGACGCGTTTTGGAGCACAATTGACAACGGATCCCATAAGAACTCCGAAATTAAAAGTGCTTCGGCGAGAGCAATTTCAGGTTGGGTGACCTTCCGGGAAGTTCTCACCAAACAAAGTCGTGAGGGGAGGATATTGGGCCACGACCCAATCCCCAGAGCGGACAATATCTTGCTGGGAATAGGGGTCGTTACAGTAGCTCTAGTTTGGTTACTAAATCCATTGTAAAACATCTTTAATTATATCCATTTAGGTTTCTGATGTGGTGGACAATTTTTAGCAGCTCATTGAATCTTTCCTATGCTTTATATATTGATTTGTCATCGAATTGGTTAAATGAAGTGAGTTCATTCAGTAGCTTAGCTTATTTATTAACAGAAATACTTTCTAAAAAACTTTTCTGTCAACTCATCTCATGTGGTTAACGAATTCGAAGATAAAGAGTTTAACCATACTTTAATTTTGTCACTTAAAGAGAAAGGAAAAAGCTTCAATCTTAACACATCTTCGGAAACTCCATCAACCATGTAGCAACCACTGATTTTCATAAAGATGTAAATGGGGATCTTTTGTAGATTGACCGTTGAACTAACCAATAGTTAGAAACATCAGCAATATTATAGGTTTAAGCTCAAAGTTTCTAGCTTGAATGATAGGTCGTGCGATCCTAGAATATAATCCATGTGTTCTTGGAATAGCGTAATCGCAGAACAACTTGTTCGTATTGTTCATGGGCTGTTGCGCAGCTTCATTTGCCAGTCTTTGTTGATCTAGATTACCTCTTTGTTCCTTTCTTCATGCTTAAAAGTGTGCTCAATTTTAGGATCAAATGTTTGATCTTTGGTACGTCTTCTTGAATGCTCATGCAGGGTCACGTCCAGCAATAAAAATCATATTTTTAGTGACATAGTTAAAGTTAAATACACACATTATTCAACAGAAGTTCCTAATGTCAATTACAGAAGTTCCTAATGTCAATTTAATGTTCGACATGTAAGAAAACAGTTTATGATTTAGATATCACCCTTTTTATCATAATATTAATATAGCACAATGTTAAATAAACTAATTGATAAAATTCACATAAAATTAATAACACATAAACTTCATATATGAAGTTTGGTACTTTATAGAAAATCCCCAAATTCACAAAATATATTACTTTGCAATGTTGTTGTTATATCTGAGTTAAAAATTATATATTTTTACTGAGTTGAATTATATATATTTTATAGAAAATAGAAGTTTTGCTAAAAGATGGGTATTTATTTTAACTGTTTTTATATAAAATATAAATTCTTGTTTTACCATAATGACGTTGTTTTCCAGTATTTGATGTTGGTTGTGATTGTCTCTCTGTTTGATTTCTTAAAAACCTCAAACAATCTTTTATGATGGTGTGTTTATATAAGATTTAGGACCCAATTACATATTTTCCATTAAAGAGTCTGCATGGGACACACTCAGAAATATATTTATACTAGTCGGTGGAGTTTTAAGAAATAAACTGAACCAAATACTCATTGTTGAGTTTTATAGCTTGTAACGTAGGAGGGAATATTTTCTTTATTTTTTCTGTGCCACAATTGCATTCTACATTTGATCAATTGAGACAATGTTGGAATTCATAGTTTTAATGATGATTTACTTATCAAAATAAGATTAACTATTCAGGCGGCAACTCATGAGCTTCAAGTTAAAGAGGCAAATTCTCAAATCACAACTGCTTATAATTTTATGATGGTACTAGTATGCCATAACCTGCCATAAAACTTTTATAATATTTGTAAAATCTCAATTTTAACGAGTTGAGTTGGGCTGGCAAACCAAATGAGTAATGAGTAAGCCTACTCACTCATTTGACACATCTAGCTTCCCATTCACATCTTTCTATGTACTCCGATACATGTTATGAACAACAATTTTTAAAGCCAGTGAATTATTTGTGGGCAACAAATTATTTTTTTAAAGAAAAAAGAAGAGAGGATATAAGGAAAAGTCGCCTAAGAAGATGAGATTTCTCATTTGAATAGAGATCTGTTAGCTCTACAATTCATATACAAACATAAAATTTTCATTCAAAACCAAATTGGTTTCTTATACATCATACATAAATGTTTTTTTACCCAAAATCCAATGTCCTTCAAAATCTTTAATTAAAATTTGTTCTTTTTTGAAGTCTCTCACACCCACCTGACCAACCAATAGTTATAAACAGCCTGCTCAACAAAATATACTACAACTATAGACTCTACCAGACTCCTCTCAAAATAGACAATGATGTACCGATATTTTGCAGTTCAACATCAAGGTGGTATTCGTTTCTAGCAAGCGAAGATTCAAAAACGTATGCAAGGAAAAATTGTCTAGAGAGATGAGAAATAGCACCTACAAAGCAAAATTCATCACGGTCAGATTTCTGAATCTCCTGTAGATTTGTGATTGGCAGCGGCAATGGCAGAGGATTGATCAATTTCCTTTCTTGATGCTTCCCAAAGTTGTTGTTCTATTCCCAGCTTTCTAAGCTCCAATAAGCCTCGTTCAACTGCCATAACAATGAATGGGAGACAGAAGTTTACTCTTCTTAACATGGTAAACATAGTAAAAGAAATTATTGAGACTCATAACAACCTTTTATCCCCATAATTGTATACTTTTTAACTTCAGCATCTAAAGGTTGACCTATGACTTCTTTTGACCACTCTTCCAAAGTCACTTGTTAGCCTTCACAAGGCGGGCTTTTATCAAATGAGCAAATTGGATAGTTTAGTTTTGGTCGGTCGGAGAGCTACATAGTTTTAGGAGATGAGACAAGGCAGAAAATTTCGAATTGAAATGAAAATGAGGAGAGAGATGGAATAGAAAGCAATAATCTTAAGGATTAGCAAAAGGGAAATTATGGGCTACATTACATCTGCATATTGTAAATATCTCAATCAAAAAGGTTGAGTCATAGGCAAGTGAACCTTAATTTATAATATCCTAGCTATGTTCTATACTACTCTAAAACATAATAAATCTAGTAAAAAAAATTTCTTCCATCTTCTCAGTAAGTACCCACTAACCTATTGGTGACATGAATGTGGAAAGCAATACTCTAACTAACCAATCAGAAAAATGAACAGGGACACTCATAAATAGAAGCCAAGTCAATGCTGGGGAACCAAAGTTGGTCATGACATCCCATCTGGCTTAATTCCCAGGCAAAGGTTGACGGTCTAAAAGATCCCATAAGAGAGTCACAATTTTTGTTTCTTTAATTACGAAAAAACGTGTCAAACAAATGGAAGTAAAAACTGAAGGATAAGAAATCCTCCAAAAATATAGTATGCTATCATCTTCCAATCAGAAACTAAGGAAAAAAATAGATCTTGAAATTGTAAGGTCAGTTTAACAATTAAAAAACCTAACATCTTCCCAAGAGCTATACAATCGCAGACTCCTCTTCATAAATTCTAGCATTTTGTTCAATCCAGAAAACCTAATAACTCTTGCATTTCATTCTATATGAAGTATATTATCATGAGACCTCTAACTAGAGAGTCATGGTTTTCGCAAGACATAAAAGCATGATCGTTTCCAGTTGATCAGAACTCAAATGATCCAAAGAATACATTACTGCTTGAATTAACTTGATATGTTTTTCACTAGCCTTCCACAGGATGAAGACACGTTGCCCCCAAAATTTCAATCGTGATGCACGGTGAATCTTAGATTGCAACTCTTCTTTCCAAATGACTAATAAAATAACTATCCTTACTCCACAAGCCTTACTCTGCAAGCTGAGAAAACACCCCAAAGGCTCGGACTACTACTCTTAAATCCAAATCATTATTCTATAGACAATGTGCATCGATAATAATTCCTCTTCACTTCCCTCTCTCTTTTATAATCCCCTCTCCCTAAATAAGTCGTTTATCTCAGCACACAACCCCCACTACTCTGCTGTTAACAAACTTATCAGCAAAGCTCATTAAGAATTTAACATTTAATTACAAATGTGCCCTAAAAACTCAAACTATAAGTCCTCGCAAACGCTATTCTTCTTTTCTATTTTATTCCCAACATTACTCACTCTTTCGAAATTGACCTCTCAGTCTGATTTTTACTTCAACTCCAATATTTTAAATGTACTTTTGAAAATTTGCCAAAATGAGCCTTGGATGAGTCTGCCTTCTTTGAGCCCAAACTTTAAGCTCATGTCATATTTCAGCTTTTCCACCATACTCAAACCTTCTAAATTCCAAGCCCAGTCTATGCCATAATTCAACTTTTTTCTTCTTAATTTAGGCTCTTTCTCTAGAATCTAGTCCGCTGAATTACCAGTTCAACCCAAGAAAAATCAGACTTCAAATCCAGGGCATAATTCAGTTTCTCCCATCTAGTTCTGGCCTCTTTCTCTAGAATAATTCCAACAGAAATAAACTGGATTTTAGTGTTTGAATTAGATCCACTTAAAGAATATACCTCCATCTTCATCAACAAACACACTCCACCCTCACGGCAGAAAATGGATTGCTGCGGACTGTTCCCAGCAAGTCCCCACTAAAAACTGCCGGCTTCCCCAAGAAAATGCCATAGATTAGCCGGTCTTCACTCGGAGGGGTTTTCTCCTCAACTCGGCGATGGTTCTGTCTGAAGGGATCATGAAAACACATCTCCTCTAATCATTCAAAATCTTCTGCCACCTTCACCCATGCAACACCATCAACCACAATGATGACTATCCCTCCCACGATCAGCCTTTCCCAGTCCAACCTCTGTGAACCATAGTATGGAGCTGGCGGTCTCCTCTTGATGGCAGTGAACCTGTCTTATTTCTAGCCAGTTCGGCTCCTCTTCCTGGCGATGATCTTGCTTGTAGAGGCCCTTTTCTCTACACGGCCAAAATGAGGAAGGATCTCCACATAGTGATGATCTTGCTTTCTCTCCTTTGCACAATCGGAACAAGGAGGCGCCTCCCCTGCCAACTCCTTGGAAAGAAGGAACATTTGGACATTGATATTGGGACTGGTATTTCCTTCCTTTTCATTGGAAGGTGTGTTGGGTACTCCTTCATAGTGTTGTTGGGTCCTCTTTCTCAGCAATATCAACTCTATCAGTAATTCCTGATAGAGTTTAAGGGTCCTCCATTGTTGACAGGATTAAAAGCTAGCTGTTTATAAGAGAAAACTCTGCACTCATTCCTCACATGTCTTCATCTTCTTCAATTACCAGGAATCTTTAAAGTCTTCATCTTCTATAATTAGAGCAATGACTGAGTCAGGTAATCTAAATACATATATTCTTTTTTCATATTCAAAATGGGTCATTGCCTTCTTTCTTCACCCTCAAAATGGATCATCGATTCTGACGCCACAGATCATATGACATGTAACTTTAATCTCGTTGTTACTTATTAATGGCAAAAGCTCTCTACTAAAGTTACTTTAACCGATGGCTCCACTTCTTGCGTTATTGGATCTGGTACAGTTAAACCCACTCCATTGATATCTTTGTACAATGTATTGAACCTGCATAAGTTCTCTTTTACTTTTAATTTCTACGAGTAAATTGACTCGTTCACTCAATTATTGTGTCTTATTTTTTCCTGACCATTGCTTCTTCCAAGATCTTACGACGAAGCAAATTATTGATAAAGAAAATGAATCTGGAGGTCTCTACATCCTTGACACACAGTTATCTAGGCCTATTACCTGTACTAGAATATTAACTTCTTTCGAAGTACATTGTCGATTATGACATCCATATCTCTCTGTGTTGAAGAAATTACATCATAAATTTAACAATTTATTTTCTTTATATTGCGAGTTATGTTAGTTCGCTAAACATCATCTTTGCCATCTTGTCCAAGAATTAACAAGCGAGTTAGTTATCGATTTAAGTTAGTTCATTCGGATGTTTGCGGTCCATGTCCTGTTACGTCTTAGTCTGGTTTTAAATATTTTGTTACTTTTGTTGATGACTATTCTCGTGTAACCTGATTTTATTTAATGAAATTTTGTTCTAAATTGTTTTCTCATTTTTGTGTTGAGGTTAAAACTCAGTTTAATATTTCTGTGCAAACTTTGAGAAGTGAAAATGCTAAATAATCTCTCTAACTCTTTTGAGTCCTACATGATTCAGAATGGTATTTTTTCATCAAACTTTGTGGGCTGACACGCCAACTCAAAATGGCATGGAAGAAAGGAAAAAATAGACATCTCCTTGAAACAGCAAGAGCTCTTTTAATCAATCGGATGCCCTCATCTATTCTTAATGGTGAGATTCCTTACACTATACTTTTTCCCACTAACCCTTTATTTTCTATTGAACCGAGAATATTTGGTAGTACGTACTTTGCTCGTGATATTCGGCCTCAAGTTACAAAGTCATATCCTTCTCTTAATCGACATCTTGTCTCAGTGGATAGTACATTCTTTGAAAATACTTCGTTCTTTCTACATCCTCCGTTAACAGAAGCCAGGAAGAGAATGATTATATGTTGCTCTACACTATTGTTCCTCCACTACATACTTTTGTCCCACCTATATCAGTTCAACCTCCTACAGTTTAGGTCTTTCCTCGTCGACAAAAGCTTTCAAATGCATGTTTTGCACCAGAATCTTCATGGTCAGATCAAATCCCCAAGATGACTTTCCAATTGCTCTTTGCAAAGGTAAAAGATAGTGTGCTTTACCTTATTTCTTCTTATGTATCTTATGGTCATCTCTTAACTTCATCTTCTTTTATTGCATCTCTTGACTCTATCTCTATTCCCAAGACCATTAAAGAAGCATTATCTCATCCTGGCTGAAGAAATGAATGCTTAAGATACAAATGGTACTTGGAACTTGGTAAAGTTACCAGCAGGTAAGAATGCTATTGAATGCAAATAGATATTTACAGTTAAGACAAACCATGATGGGTCACTAAATAAGCTAAAAGTTCGTCTTGTCGCTAAAGGATATGTTCAAACTTATGAGGTAGATTATTCTGATACATTCTGTAACGACCCTTTTTCCCAGCAAGATATTGTCCGCTCTGGGGATTGGGCCGTAGTCCAATATCCTCCCCTCACGGCTTTGTTTGGCGAGAACTTCCCAGTCTGTCACCCAACCTGGTAAAAAAAAAAAAAAAAAAAAAAAAAAACATACTTCCCCAAGCGATGTGGGATTGTGACGACCCCCTTTCTACGACCGAACCCTCCGGCCCAAGTCCAACCCGGGATCTGCGGAGTTTTAACCCAGCACGTCACCCTTCGGCCCAAGTCCCACTCGGGATTCGCGGAGCACTGGGTGGTTCTTCCTCATACGTGTCCATTCGGGTCATCACAATCACCCTCCTCGGGGGCCCAACGTTCTCGTTGGCCACATTTTCGGTTGGGTACAGGCTCTGATACTATTTGTAACGACCCTTTTTCCCAGCAAAATATTGTCCGCTCTGGGGATTGGGCCGTAGTCCAATATCCTCCCCTCACGGCTTTGTTTGGCGAGAACTTCCCAGTCTGTCACCCAACCTGGTACTACTCTCGCCGAAGCACTTTTAACTTCGGAGTTGTTATGGGATCCGTTGTCAATTGTGCTCCAAAACGCGTCTTACTATCTTCGGAGGGTCTCTTTACATATGTTTTATTTCCACATACTTCCCCAAGCGATGTGGGATTGTGACGACCCTCTTTCTACGACCGAACCCTCCGGCCCAAGTCCAACCCGGGATCTGCGGAGTTTTAACCCAGCACGTCACCCTTCGGCCCAAGTCCCACTCGGGATTCGCGGAGCACTGGGTGGTTCTTCCTCATACGTGTCCATTCGGGTCATCACAATCACCCTCCTCGGGGGCCCAACGTTCTCGTTGGCCACATTTTCGGTTGGGTACAGGCTCTGATACTATTTGTAACGACACCTTTTTCCCAGCAAAATATTGTCCGCTCTGGGGATTGGGCCGTAGTCCAATATCCTCCCCTCACGGCTTTGTTTGGCGAGAACTTCCCAGTCTGTCACCCAACCTGGTACTACTCTCGCCGAAGCACTTTTAACTTCGGAGTTGTTATGGGATCCGTTGTCAATTGTGCTCCAAAACGCGTCTTACTATCTTCGGAGGGTCTCTTTACATATGTTTTCAACCCGGATCTGCGGAGTTTAACCAGCACGTCACCCTGCGGCCAAGTCCCACTCGGGATTCGCGGAGCACTGGGTGGTTCTTCTCATACGTGTCCATTCGGGTCATCACAATCACCCTCCTCGGGGGCCCAACGTTCTCGTTGGCCACATTTTCGGTTGGGTACAGGCTCTGATACTATTTGTAACGACACCTTTTTCCAGCAAGATATTGTCCGCTCTGAGGATTGGGCCGTAGCCCAATATCCTCCCCTCACGGCTTTGTTTGGCGAGGACTTCCCAGTCGGTCACCCAACCTGGTACTACTCTTGTCGAAGCACTTTTAACTTCGGAGTTCTTATGGGATCCGTTGTCAATTGTACTTCCAAAACGCGTCTTACTATCTTGGGAGGGTCTTTTTACATATGTTTTATTTCCACATACTTCCCCAAGCGATGTGGGATTGTGACGACCCCCCTTTTTACGACCGAACCCTCCGACCTAAGTCCAACCCCGGATCCGTAGAGTTTTAACCCAGCACGTCACCCTCCGGCCCAAGTCCCACTCGGGATTCGCGGAACACTGGGTGGTTCCTCCTCATACGTATCCATTCGGGTCATCACATATTCTCTCATGTGGCTAAATTGACTTCCGTTCGATTATTTATCTCTATGACAACTACTTATAATTGGCCTTTATATAAGTTAGATATCAATACTGTTTTCTTACATGGTGATCTTTAGGAGGAAGTATATATGGAGCAACCACTTGGGTTTGTTGCTCAGGGGAAGTGTGGGAAAGTCAGATATCTCCACAAATTTTTTTATGGTTATAAAGTCCAAGAGCTTAGTTCAAAGTCAGACAGTTGAAAAGTTTGAAACGAAAAAATGCAAATTTAATCACTCTTTCTTCTATAAACAATATGAAGCTGACGTCATTCTTCTAGTTGAATATGTTGATGATATTGTCATTACTGGAAGTGATATTATGAGAATTTCATCTCTTAAATCTTTTCTCCATACTCAGTTTCATACTAAAAATTTGAGAGTTTTAAAATATTTTTTAGGTGTTGAGGTAATGAGAAGCAATAAAGACTATTTTTCTATTTCAAAGAAAATATGTACTTGACTTATTAATTGAGACTAGAAAGTTGGGAGCTAACCAAGGAGTACACCTACGATTCTTAATCTGCAACTCACAAAAAATGGTCAACTATTGAAAGATCCCAAGAGGTACCAAATATTAGTGGGGAAGTTGAATTATCTCGCTGTGACTCGTCCCGATATTGCTTATCTTGTCGATATCGTAAGTCAATTCATGGATTTTTCAAAGATGAACCATTGGACTATTTTAGAACAAATTCTACGTTACTTAAAGTGAGCTCCTGGACATGGTATATTATATGAAAACCATGGGCATACTAATATTGAATGTTTCTCTGATGCAAATTGGGCATAATAAAAATAGATAGAAGATCAACCACTGGTTATTGTGTTTGTCGAAGGAAATCTGGTCTCATGGAAAAGTAAGAAGTAAAAGACCGTTTCCCAATTTAGTGCAAAGCCAGAATACATGGATATAACTCAAGCTGCATGTGAAATTATGTAGGTATATCAATTGTTGGAAGAAGTTGGCAGACTTCATTACCAGAAAAATTATGGTGTCATAACCAAACTGGTCTTTATATTACGTCAAATCCTGTGTTTCATGAGCATACTAAACATATTGAAATTGATTGTCACTTCGTCTGTGAAAAAATACAAGAAGGTAAAATCTCTACAGGGTATCTGAAGTCTGTAGAACAAGTTGAAGATCTATTCATGAAAGCTCTGAATGGAAGTGGGTTAATTATCTATGTAACAAGTTGAGTATGATTGACATTTATGCTCAAACTTGAGCGGAAGTGTTAAAAAGTATAAATATTAAGAAAGATTAATACTTCTCTAATTAAAGAGGATTCGATTTTGTATTGAAGTAGAAAATTAATTTTCTTATTTACATTTCAATTTTGTGTAAAAATATATTCACAATGTGAATGAAATAATATGAAAAATTATCCTCTTCAACACTCATGATAACAACAATGATCATCAACAATAATTCTTCTTCACTCCTCTCCCTCCTCTTCTTATAATCTCCTTTCTCTAATTCAGCTTCCCTTTAGCACACGCCGAACTACTGTGCTCCTAACAAACTTTGCCATCAAGACCCATGTTTTTAGACAATTATTATGTTATGGATATAAATGTAACAACAATAATGACAACAATTACAACAGCAACTATAGCAAATGAAGCTTACCATCCACAGCATCATGTGAAGTTGGGGACTGTCCACAGCGACTAATCCAAAACTTAAGCCGCTCATCTGCAATGTCCTCTTCCACACCATGCAACTTAGCTCTTCTCCAAAAGTATGTAAGCCAAGCCTGCATATTTCTTCAACATTAGGTAATTTTCAAACAGTAAATTTTAAAGGCGTGTGTAACCCAGACGCGTTAATAATAGTAGTGTCGGTGAGGAGTGATCAAACTTTTTAAATAGTAAGTCTTTACAGGAAAAGTTATTTAAAATTGGCAGCATATGACAATGTTCAAGCAACACAAACCTATAAAAAAATGTTCGTATAAACTAAATAAAGTTCTTAAAAAGATAAAATTGCCTCGTGAAAAAGGTCATGCCTACTAAAATTATTAACTAAATAAAGTTCTTAAAAAGATAAAATTTCCTCATAAAAAAGGTCATGCCTACTAAAATCAGTTGCAGCAATAATTCATTGGATTAATTCAATTTTAAGCATTATAATACCAGAATCTTTCATATGGACAGTGGACTAGAGAGAGAGAAACAAGGCAACTAACCTCTTTAAAAAGTACGTCCTGTACTTCTGCATCACTTAGTTCTGCAAGGAACAACGTAGTTTAGTCATCAAATGACAGCCAACTTTAAAGACCATCCAGAATTGGTATGCAACAATAGATTATGTATTTGGCTTTGAATTCGAGTATTTATTTGTGTTTTTTCATGTTCTTCCGCAGTTTGCAGACTGTTAAAAAATAAAAGATTTTTATTGCCACAGGCATTAAAATGAGAAAAAAAAAGGCCATATATGACATCAGATTATAAATATTTAGTCTCGTGGTTTAAAGACAACTGACAAAGAGTTATTAATAGTAATTTGATGCTCAGTGGCCCAAATATTTTCATCCATACAAAAAATGTTGAAATAGACTACAATCAAGAACTATTGAACTCTTACCAAAAGCATCCACAGACTTGGAATCGCTAGATGGTTTTAGATCTGTAAAGGAAAAATGTATAGGTCAAGATTAATGCTTACACAAATCATAATTCTATTTCTAGATCTTTTACATTTTCTTTTCTTTTTTCTTGAAACAAACTACAACATATGTCATATGTGAAGAAGTTGAACATTGAGGAAAAGTTTTCCCGTGTGACATTTGTAATTTAAGATAGCGAAGATATTCAATTTTAATTTTGAAATTGATAGAGTTCCAATGAAATGCAATAGGGAAGATAAAGAGTTAAGATGAAGTGTTATTTAATTGTCTTTTTAAGATTCTTAGATAATATCTTGATTATATATTTTGATATTCTTTAAATGTTTTTATTTAAAAGGGATATTATAATATAAGGAAGATTATCTCCCGAGGAAAACAATCTAACGAAAGAGTTAGCAGAGCTCTCGAACATCTCGCTATTTTGAGAGAGCTAACAGACCTCTCGAAAGTCTGTTCTGGATTATTGTTTCGGTGGAATTTCTATTTTTTAGAAGTTTACGGTGATTGTGTTTGGTTGTGTGTAAGGCAGAACATAACGTTAGTATCAAAGCAAGATTCTAAAATGATGACACGAAGAATAAAGAAGACGAAAGAAGCTTTCTTAGAAGACAAGTTGGGTAAGCTTTGTGAGGAGCTGTGAACAAAGATAGGTACTCGGTATGAAGAGATTTCCCATGAAATAGGCGCGATGAAGGCCGACCTGACTTCTTTAGTGGCAATGAAGGCCGACATAGCTTTGATGATGAAACGGACGGTCTATCTCTCTGCACCCTTCAAAGACAGAGGACTTCTATAGTCCACGGGAAAGGGTAAACAGAAGATGGATGAGGCGGAATCCAAGATTGAGGGCTTGAGTTACCTCGGGTCGCGTCGTGGAATAACAGAGGATATCAGTGCGTGTTTGACGGAGACAATAGGCATCCATGCCAGCGAGTCTCGGCCCAGACAATTGGAGATGCCGGTGTTTGAAGGTGGCGACATGGATGATTGGGTGTTCATGGTGGAGCGCTTCTTCGCTCTTCGGCACTGGACTGAAGCTGAAAAGATGGACGCAATGGCTATATATTTGGACGGTGAGGCTTTGGCCTGGTTTCAGTGGGAAAATGGGTAACACCCTTTTCAGTATTGGGAGAATTTTAAAGAAAAGTTGATGAACAGGTTCCGTTCTTCGCATAAGGGAACTTTATCGAAACGGTTTCTGGTCGTTCAACAAGAAGGATATGTAAGAGAGTACAGACAACAGTTTGAGAAATTGGCAGCCCTTTTTCAAGCCATACCCAATCACATGCTAGAAGCCAAGCTCATGAATGGTTTGAGGACATATATTAGGGCTGAATTGTTGGTGATCAGACCGGATGGGTCGGGCCAGATCATGCAAACAACTCAACATATTGAAGACAAATTTTTCAACAGAACTCAAAACTGACATTATAGCACAATCTTCGAACATTTAAGCGACGATGAAGTGAAGGGATGAAAAGAACAATTATAAGATCATGCACTTTGAGGACAAGGTGCTCATTGGGCGACTTGTAATGATAGAAATGAAGTGTACTAGGAAAGATAAAAAGTTAAGATGAATGAATGTCATTTAATTGTCTTTTAGGATTCTTAGATAATATCTTAACTATGTCTTTTGATAATCTTTAGATATTTTTATTTAAAGGGGAGATAATAACATAGGAAGGATTATCTTTAGAGGAAAACAATCTAACGAGAGAGCTAGCAGACCTTCGAACGTCTCGTTATTTTTGGAGAGCTAATAGACCTCTCTAATGTATAGTTATTTTGTATTACCATTTCCCCTTATATTAAATATGAGGGAGTTCGTATCAGAAATAAACAAAATAAAGATTGTCAGTGAACAGGTTAACATGGATCATACAACTCAATAATCTGCAAAAAGAAAACCTGTGTTTGAAAAGCTATCAAAATATAAATAAATATTGAAAACAATTAGTAGTAAGATAGTTTTATATACCAAAACTGGGTTGCCGAATGGATCTTGTCCATCTTTGTTGCGCCAAGGCAAACATAACGGCATTTTCAACCTTCAAATATAAGATGAAAATTTATGAGGTGGAAAACAAATACATTATAAAAAGAAGGCTTACATGGAGGAAGGACAAAATGCATGAGAAATCATAAATGAAAAAATGACTATCATGTGGCATATTAACGTGACGTTAATCAATTATTTTGAATGATTTCTTATAAATCTTTGGTAATTGAAGAAGTGTTAAACTAGTGAATCCATCGTATCAAGAAACTTGAGAATGCGGATTTAAAAAGAACGTATTTCTTATTTATTCATATTTTTTTCTAAATTTATAGAAATAAAAAAAAAGAATAATATATATATTCCATTTCATATTAAATAAATATTGCATTCATACAAAAAATTGTATTCATCCAATATACGGAAAAACATCCAATATCTAAAAGAAAATGTGAGTTTAAAAAAAATGGAATTCTTGCTAATACTTGAAGATTGATACTTTAACAAGACAAAAAAAAAATACCTTTAAAGAAGCCAACTCTCTCAAACCCATTTCAACTGAAAGCATACTCTCAATATTTCCTTCCCCACTGAAATCATTTAAATCACGTATGACTTTGCTCCTATCATGATCATTATTACCACCTGATCCACAGATATCAAAGACATTATAGTTGATTGAAACAGTTAAGATGCACAAAGAAAAGTAGACCTAAAAAAGTAGTAAATCAAAAGTTAAAACAACCTCCATTCCAAGATTCCTCCTTAGCCTTTTGTCCAGCAGATATGACAACTTCAAAAGGGAGAGGTGCCAAAGACGACCAGTGCTCATGTTTCAGAATTGCCAAATCAGCATATATGCCTAAAAAGTGCACAAAATCTTTAAAAAGGTTCTAGATCCAAGTCAAGAAACTATTATTTTGGATTAATTATCCTAATACTAACTAGGTTTAAGAAGGGTACAATAAAAGGAAAGAGATGAAACCTGTCAAAGCACAACATCAAATTTAAGATCGCCATTATTTAATTATTATTTTTTAAATTAAAAAAAAAAAAGCAATAATCTGAACTGTCAGCACAGCAAATTTTAGCAAGAACCAGGATTTTACCATACTGCATAGCCAAACCCCAGTAACGAGCAAGCCAACATCTTTTCAAGACAACCTCCTCCTAATAGAAAAATGGAACACACTGGTTAGAACACGGACTGTTTAACACACCCAAACGGACATATATATATCACACTCAATGTACAAACCATCTCTTCTTGAGTTAAAATCATTCTCTGTGTCATTGTACAAAGAGCTCTTGCTTCTGATTCTGCTTCTTGTAGCCGTTCCTCAGCCAACGAAGCCTCATTTTTTAAGTTCTAAATTTAGGAAAAGCAATACCTAAAGTTAAAAATAGTGCATCATATACCAAAAAAAAAGAAGGAAGAGATGTATAACACTTTACCTGCAGTTCTGAACGAAGGGCTGCAATATCTTCGTCTCGTCCGTCCTTGTTTTGTTTTGCAGCCTTAAGTGCAGCCTGTGGCAATACATAAAATTCTGCAGTCAAAGACATATCGCAAACCCAAAGTTGAAAAATCCCAGAGATATGATGAAAATGAAAAAAGTGGATGATTCAGAGGATAATCCCTTTTGCATATGACATAATCATGAAAAAACCATTAATATATGATGACATAATTTTGTTAAATACACAATAATAACCCCGACTTACTTCTCTTTGACGCAATGCTGCTTCCTTCCTGCAAGTAAAAGTATATAAAGATAAGAAGACTCACCTGCAAATAAAAGTATATAAAGATTAAGTTATTGCATGCTTAAAGATACGTATTAAACTTACCTGCTTAACAATTTAGCTTCCAAGGATACTCCTTCTCCAAGATTGGCAACCTATGAAAGTATGGAACAAGAATCAGTACTGCGAGCATTCATCAATAAAAGCTTACAAAAAAAGCATATGATGATCAGCATTATAGATATTTCAAGTTATAAATTGTATGAGTAACACAAGACAATCCAATAAAGGCAAAAAAACTATGACGCCAACCATGAGGAATATTAAAGCCAACAATAAAAAACTACCTAAACGACCAAAAGTTGTATGAAGAGTCTGTGCCATGTGACGAAGAAGAGTTAAAACAATGGTCCATTTTTATGAACTCTTAAATCATCCTAATAGGAACCCAACAGAACAACCACTAATACACCAATTAATCACTAATGCAGTGAATGAGTAAATCGACAACTAGAATTGATAGAAGAAAGAGCAAACACAGAAAATAAAACATGTGTTCAAAAGTTATGAGCTCTCTCTATGTCCCACCAAAATTTTTAATACCCATACCTCAAACTACCTATTCCTATTTATGGATAGCTCCCCATCCTTATAACTAATTTCTCATATCCCTTGCACCCAATAATAAACTCTTTAAGAAAAATATAAAGTTAATACATTAGTTTCACCCATAGGATTATTGTTCATTTATCATTGTTTCAGGACTAAGAAATTGGCCTAGATGTGAAGGAAACTGTTAAAAAAATATATAAATGAATAAATTAGTTTCAACTCACAAACTTCAACTTTTGAGAGTAATTTATTACAAACTACTATGTCATATAATATGTCATTCCCCCTCCTTAGTTGCTCTCCTTTAGCCACATGAGGGCGTCTTTATCTCTTTTTATTGCATAAGCCCACAACAAGTAACCACTTTTAAGAGATAAGTATACCTTCACAAAACCAATTCTATACTTTATAAAACATAAACTAGAGCAAAGGGTTAGGAGCTAAGTAATGACCTGCATTTCTAGCATTTTAGCTCTAGCCTCAGCTTCTTGACGTCTTTCTTCTGCAAGTCGAAGCTGTAAAACATCAAAAAGAGTTCAAAAATCACAAATAATTTGTTAAGTCACTTTATTTTAGCTGTTTGGTGAGACTATCAGACCTTTTCGAGTACAATTTCATTTTCTTCTTGTAGCATATCAAGCTGCAAATAGCTTTACAAAGTTAGCTTTATAACTCTTAACTAGAAGCATAGCAAAAATCATACTTTCTAAAACATACTTCGTCACGAAGAGCAGAAGCTTCACGCTGATCTCCAGAATCTTTTACATTGAGCTGTCCAGACTCTGGCGCAAACCTGTTTAAACAATGCCAAATTCATAATCGTGATCATGCACTTAAAAAGTCTACCAATCAAAAAAAAAAAGGCGATACAAGAGATTATAAAATTTCCTTGCCTTTTATCTCTGCTTCTATGAGTATGAGACTCTATTGGAGGTATTAGAACTGGACTTTTAACCAAGGTTTTGGCTGGTGGAATAACTGTGGCAGATTGGGCGGACATTGATGATCTACCAGTTGAGGTGGATCGAACCGGAGGAACGTGCTCTACAAAGTTTCGACCTAACTAATGAAAATACCAATATTCAGTGAGCGTTTCTTAGAAGGGCCTAAGCTGAATTTCAGTAACCTGTCACTAGAAATGCGAGTAGCCCATGCACATGAAATCCAGTATAAAATCAAGCTTTGAATTCAGAGTTAAAATACGTTTCAATGGGGCATTCATAAGTACAAAAAAATTAAAATTCTCCAAATTCAACTAGGGCTCTCCCTGTTAATAAACGATTTGATGGAGCAGTCATAAGTACAAAAAAATTAAAATTCTCCAAATTTAACTAGGGCTCTCCCAGCTAAAAAAACGTTTCGATGGAGCATTCATAAGTACAAAAAATTCAAATTCTCCAAATTCAACTAGGCTCTCCCCATACAAGCCACATGTATTTAGAGACTGAAATTTCAACACACTGAACTACAGATATTCAGATCGCATACAAAAACACTAAGATTCCCTTTGATTAGGCACCAATTAATTTCCACATGGTTCAAAGATGATTCCTCGAGGAATTAGATCGAAAAGACGAGAGGTTCCAAAATTACCGCAGGAGATGGAGATCTATTCACCCTGGTAGCGATCATCGACGTAAAGGAGCTAGGAGCAACATTTTGAGCATTGCTAGAGTACGATGAGAGACCAGTAGTTGGAGGAGCACCAAAGCGAAAGTCAAGATCATCGTCTTCGTCTTCGTCTTCGTTATCAGTTGCCTGCGTAGCCATGACCTGAGCCAAACGCTGAGCAGCCTTTTTAGCGGCAACGTTTTGAGCGCGCTTGATAGTGGAAGACGGAGCCATCCTCGACTGTGGATGCGCCGGTGACGCCGCGGGAGATGACGAACCTGTGCTGCTGGAACCTCCACTCCACTGCCTCGCGTATACTGGACTCACAGCCCTTCTTCGATCCATATCAACGACGGCTTGGGCGACGTAGGAGAATAATGAAGCTAGATTTTCTCGAGAGAATCGTGGCCGAAAACGGAGTCAATTATCAATTTTACCGCAACAAACAGTTGAGGAATGTTAGAAGTAGAGGGACGGTTGTTGATTTTGGTTGAATATGATGAGCGTTTCGCAGGGGAGAACCATTCGGGGATGGCTGAAGAGTCATCGAAGTTGATCTGGATTTCGCCGCGAGTCAACGAACAACCATTTCTGCGGCGTCACTTGGAAAAACTGTTTACCACAGTTGAATTCATGTTATTATTGCTGCTGCAAGAGATCTCATGATAACTTTAGGCAGAGGTAGGGCTGGGCACGGTCCGGTCCGGGCCGGCTCTGGGCTGGAACCGGCCCGGACCGTGGGTTTCGGGAAATAAATTCCCGAAACCGGAACCGGTCCCTGGCGGAACCGGTACCGAACCGGAACCGGACCGAGTTTACGGTCCGGTTCCGGTTCGGTACCGGTTCCCTCCCATACATTTTATTTTTAATTAAAAAAAAAACATTTAAATGTAATATACTAATATGTATGAATCGAGAAAATCCTGAAGAGAGATTGAGAGAGAGAGACTACACAACCCGATCCAGAAGAGTGACCGACTTACCGTCACCAGATCAGAGGAGTGATCGCTCGCTGAGGAGTGACCGTCGCCAGATCGGAACTGCGACAGTCGCTGGTCGACGGTTGACAGGCGTAGGGCTCGCTCGCTGAGGAGTGACCGTCACCAGATCGGAACTGCGACAGTCGCTGGTCGACGGTTGACGGGCGACGGATGGAGCTGCGTGAGGTCGGGTCGTCGCCTCTTCGGTGCGTTCAACTGTCTGCTGAGCTGAGGAGTTACAGGTTAGAGGGCGACGCCCGTCGAGGCGAGGCTTGTTTGCGAGGCGAGGCTTGTAGGTTTAATGATTTTGTTTATTTTTTTTTTATTTTTTAAAATTATCCGACCCATGGGTCGGATAACCACCGGGTCGACCCATGGGTCGGGTCTCCCATGGGAATTCCCGGTCCGTGCCCAGGGAACCGGGAACCGGACCCGCGGTTCCCGGTTCTCCAATCCATGGAACCGGAACCGGTTCCATGGATTGGAGAACCGCCCAAGAACCGGCCCGGACCGTCGGTCCGGTCCGGTTTTGCGATTCCGGGCCGGTTCTGCCCACCCCTAGGCAGAGGCACGCTCTGCTGGTTCTACTTCACCGCCAGCAGCTTATATTAATAACGGCATCGAACAATACAATATTATAATAATTGACATCATTTACATATCTTCAAACAGTTTTTGGATCAATCTAATATTTATCTCTCAGCTATCATCAATTCTGCTATCAATTTATTCGTTAAATTCATTACGTCTGTGTCACATTTTTCACTTAATATGATGTTTTTATCAAATTTTTAATTTCTGCAGCGATTTCTAATTTGATTTTGAACTCTATAAATTTTTTATTGAGTGTTTCGAACTTAGTCAATCACACAATAGAAATCGAAATTTGGTCAAATATCATTTGAAGAATTAAAAATCAAATTAAAATCCATTATGAAATAAAAATTGAAATCAAATTAAAACCCATTATGAAATAGAAATTGTGATATACACGTGCTTATTTAATGAATAAATTGATTGTAAGTTCAAATTGTTAAAAACTGAAAAGTAGATGTTTGACTTATTCAAAAAAATAATTTAAGGTAACTAGTAAATAACAAAAAATAAAATAATAATAGATTTAGAGTAACTTTTATATATATAGACATATTTTTTGGTGAGTAGAGCATGACTAAACGTCACATGTATGAAAATGTTCTTAAATAATTAATTAAACAAATCTTGTAAGTTTATTTAATGTTAGACATAGTTGTTCCAACGAGGCTAATAGTTGTTGATTATTGAATTGGTTGAAAATTGAACGAGAATCATAAAAGAAAACAAAGAAAATAATTAACATTGAGATTTACATGGAAAACTTAAGACGAGAAAAAACAACGGGCAGAAGCAGAGAGATTCACTGATCAAAATTGGTACCATTAGTATTACGTCTCAAGTATATATACATTAAACAAGAACTCTAGTCACAACGAGATTCTCAATGTGGGGCTAACCGACCTGACTTAGATAGAATTTATGTCACAGTAAACCTAACAATGTCCACCTTAATGCAAATTCCACTATATGAACATATCTCCAAAATATCAATCAAGAAAATAGTCTCCTTTTCCATAAAGGCTCTGAGGAAAAATCAACAGCAAATATCAACCAACCTCAAATCATACTTGAAATTGGTTGTAGACAACGACTTGGTCATCATATCAATAGACTAATCATGAGTATTGATTTGACTCACAACAAAATCACCACGAGCAACCACTTCACGAATAATGTAACACTCGACATTTTAGCCGGGAAATTATCCCTCGAATTATCTAATGGGATTAGGTTTGTAACACCCGGCATTTTCGCCATGTAAATATTCCTTAAATTATTCAACGAGATTAATGGGAATATTTATGCAATGTGTATTTTTTTTTTAATAATTGCTAATGTTTCCAATCGAACATGTGTGATTCATAAAATCAATTTGTGGAAACTAAATTGGTTAGAAACCAATGGCAGGGTAAATGAGAAAGGATTTAAGGTTGGTGGGAGGAAACCAATGGTTGAGTGACACATGGCAGTTTGTTGAAGAAGCTAAGTTCTTCATCCTACGTGAAACATTCACTTCTCATCTGTTTCTTTCCACTGCTCTCTGTTCTTCTTGTCCAGGCGATTGTGACAAAGTATCAACACTTTGTTTTCTTCCTGTTTCTTCTGTTCCCTTCAGCAAAAAGGTAAGCGTCTACTCATGCTAACAAATTTGGACAAGTAAAAGTATGAGTTTGCTGAAGTTTTAGGTTAAGTTATTTTGGAGAAAACTCTCAGTTTTTTTGTATGGAAACACATTCGTTGTTTTCTACAAGTCTGAATGGGGTTAACTGCATAATCTTTCTAAGTTATTAGTTAACATTTGCAGTATTGTTTATTTCTCTACGTGCATGTTACAGATCTGTGCATTTCCGAGACTTTCCAGCTAACTGCATCGCGGATAACAGGTAAGTTCATAACCGTAGGTTAGCCCTTAAGGCCCTACATCACGGAGGTACTAGATGTTTCATTTTTGTCGGGTTGGTTGTGGCTGTCAGACAAATTCCCGACTGAGAGAGTGAAATTCTAAACTATGTTCTGTTTATGTATTTAAAACTTTTGTTTTGGAAATTCTGCAAATATATGTTAGGTTCTGTACTGATCCTCAGATTTTAAAACAATGCACAGATTTTGAAGTCTAAGTTTTAAAAAAATTACTGTATTTGACAGTTGAATTCATGTTCTGAATGTTCTGGAATTGTTTGGAAATATTTTCCGTTAGTTTGTGCATGGACGACTTCTGGTTTTAGGACTATCCATGCAGTATGTTTCTTTGAATCTGTCAATTGTAAAGTATGTTCTACAACCTTATTTAGAATCAGGTATTGAAGGTCTACAACTTTCATGCCTTCTGTTAGGGCTGTATTAGACAGTTGAATTATGTTCTGAAATATTCTGAAATGGTTTGGAATATTTTCTGTTAGTCTATGCATGGATGGTCTCTGTTTTTTTTTTGAGCTATCTATGCAGTAGTGATTATTCTTAAGTTTCTGTTATGTCTTCCGTTGTGCTCGAGAACCATGTTTTGAAGTGGTTTGAGAATCTGAGACATTTATGTCTTCTGTTTTATGCTCTCTGTCTGTGTGTCTTCCTATCAAAAGTTGCATAATTTTGTCTTTGAAACTATGTCTACCGATTGATACTGTTCATATTTTGTCTTATTCATATCCACCGCCAAACAGTGTTTCTGCCTTAGGCTTTTTTCTGCCGATTACGTTTAATGTCTGTATCTTCCGGTTGACATCATCCATCTTTCAGCTGACGTCATCACCTCATCCGATTCCATCTGCTGCCTGCATCTTCCGTCTGATGTCATCTCCTCTTCCGATGACGTCACCCACTGTTTACATTCTCCGATTCCATCTGCTGCCTGCATCTTTCGTCTGACGTCATCTCCTCTTCCGATGACGTCATCCACTGTTTACATCCTCCGATTTCATCTGCTGCCTGTATCTTCCGGCTGACAGTCATCCATCTTCCAGCTGACGTCATCCCCTCATCAGATTTCATTTGCTGCCTATGTCTTCCGCCTGACGTCATCAATCTTCCGGCTGACGTCATCACCTCATCCGATTTCATCTGCTGCCTGTATCTTCCGACTGACGTCATCTCTGCTTCTACCTTCAAAACTACATCATCCGATATATTTTTCCCGCCAGTCTTCTGCCTATGTCTTCCGCCTTTATTTCTTGTTTTCTGCTGCCATTCATAACTGTTATTCAGATTCTTTTTACATTCCTTCCTGCACTCTTCAGATTTCTCCTTGCCCGATATTCCAAATGTCCAAAGTTTAGTTTACATCTGTCTCCCTGTTTTCTTCAGTCTGTTATTCCTGTGGTTTAAAATTTTACATGTCTTCTGATTCTGTTTTAAGTATTCTGAATCCCTTCTGCCATGCATTCCTGCAATCCGATTTCAATAGGTTTCTGCCTTCTGTTTCCTGTTTTCACGTCTTCCAGCCTCCAGTTCCCGTAAGGGTTTTCTTCTTGTGTGTAATGTCCTAAATGTCAAAAAAAAATAGTCACCGTTTACCGTTTTTCGTTAACCGTCCTGAGTGATGGCTTGGCTCTCGGATCCTGCTGATCGGGATCCAGGATTCGGGTTGTCACAAGGTTTATATTAATATAATGTATGTTTTGGTGAAACTTGTTGGGATGTTTAGTGGAAAACTAAAACAAAGTGTAATCAAAGCATTCATTTAGTTAGAAAACCAATGGAGGGGTTGTTTAGGTAGGAATTAAGGTAGGTGGGAGGAAGCCAATGAATGACTGCCATGTGTTCAACTTGTTGAACAAGATATACTCTTCCTCCTACGTGAAACCCTCCTCACTTCTCTTCTCTATTCTCTCCACTCCTCTCTGCTCTCTCTCTTCCAGACGAAGTGCGACAGATTTTCAAAACTCTTTCTTCTCCAGTTTTCTATAGTTTTCTCTAGTAAAGGTTCGTGCATCACCGAGGTAACACGTTCAAGACTTGCAACTCACAGACAACATGTAAGTTCATAGCCGTAGGTTGGCCCTACATCACGGAGGTACTAGGTTTTCATTTCTGTCAGGTTGTTTCAGGTAGAAAAGTTAGAGTTATGTTCTGAGTTATCTGCTTTTTCCTTATGTTCTGCTGTTTTATTCCTGTTGTCTGCTGTTTTAAGTTCAAGCACTGTAAATGCTCATGCATACACGATTTTCCCGAAAGACATGCAAAAGTTTTCTGTGCACGATTTTGAAGTTAAGAAGGATAAAATCTGACTGTAATGTAACGTTCGGTTAAGTGTGGGACGGGGACTGGTGTTCTGCTCTGAATTACTAGTGACTGATAGTGCACTACTGTTACGCTTGTTTCCCTATAAGCCCCACTTCCTGACAGATAAAAAGGAATGTTCTATAATGTCACTGTATTCCGAAATGTTCATGCACAACATATGCATCATTGCATTCTTATATGTTCTTACTGAGCTCTAGGCTCATAGTTGAACTCCCTGTTGTAGGTACGGACCCCGTGGATGAGGATTTTGTGCCTCAACCCGATGCATAGGTGGTGGGTGGCACGAGCTCATGGGGGTTGGTTGTTGCAGTCAGACAAGAGTTAACCCTGTGAGAATGTATTTTCTGAAGTTATGCCAAGTTTTATATCGTCTTTTGAAGTTTTAAAACATTTGAAGTGTAGGTTCAGTCCTGTAGGTTCAGTTCTGTATTGATATCTAAAACCTCTGTATTTGACAGTTGTATATATATTTCGATATGTTTTGAAAACTATTCTGGAACTGCTTGAGTTCTCCCTTTTTAGGTTATGCATGGATGGTCTCGAATTTTAGAGCTATCCATGCAGTTTGTTTTTCTTGAATTTGTCATTTGTAAAGCATGTATTACAACTTTGTTTTGAATCGGGTTTTGAGGGTTTCAAACTCTTATGCCTTCTGTTTTATACTCCCTGTTTATACGTCTTCCTGTTAAAAGTTATCAATTCTGCCTGCATCCACCGCTGCCTTTAAAGTTCATTTCTGTCTATAGTTCACATCTACTGGTGGACAGTTCATTTCTGTATGTAGTTCACTTCCACCGGTGAACAGTGTGCATTTCTGCCTGCATCCACCGCTGCCTTTAAAGTTCACTTCTACCTGTAGTTCACATCCACCGGTGAACAGTTCATTTCTGTCTGTAGTTCACATCCACCGGTGGACAGTTCATTTCTGTCTGTAGTTCACTTCCACCAGTGAACGATGCATTTTCGGCACCTGCATCCACCGCTGCCTTTTAAAAGTATATCTTACCGCCTGACGTCACATCTTCCGCCTGACGTCATCCACATCTTCCGCCTGACGTCATCCACATCTTCCGCCTGACGTCATCCACATCTTCCGCCTGACGTCATCCACATCTTCCGCCTGACGTCATCCACATCTTCCGCCTGACGTCATCCACATCTTCCGCCTGACGTCATCCACATCTTCCGCCTGACGTCATCCACATCTTCCGCCTGACGTCATCCACATCTTCCGCCTGACGTCATCCACATCTTCCGCCTGACGTCATCCACATCTTCCGCCTGACGTCATCCACATCTTCCGCCTGACGTCATCCACATCTTCCGCCTGACGTCATCCACATCTTCCGCCTGACGTCATCCACATCTTCCGCCTGACGTCATCCACATCTTCCGCCTGACGTCATCCACATCTTCCGCCTGACGTCATCCACATCTTCCGCCTGACGTCATCCACATCTTCCGCCTGACGTCATCCACATCTTCCGCCTGACGTCATCCACATCTTCCGCCTGACGTCATCCACATCTTCCGCCTGACGTCATCCACATCTTCCGCCTGACGTCATCCACATCTTCCGCCTGACGTCATCCACATCTTCCGCCTGACGTCATCCACATCTTCCGCCTGACGTCATCCACATCTTCCGCCTGACGTCATCCACATCTTCCGCCTGACGTCATCCACATCTTCCGCCTGACGTCATCCACATCTTCCGCCTGACGTCATCCACATCTTCCGCCTGACGTCATCCACATCTTCCGCCTGACGTCATCCACATCTTCCGCCTGACGTCATCCACATCTTCCGCCTGACGTCATCCACATCTTCCGCCTGACGTCATCCACATCTTCCGCCTGACGTCATCCACATCTTCCGCCTGACGTCATCCACATCTTCCGCCTGACGTCATCCACATCTTCCGCCTGACGTCATCCACATCTTCCGCCTGACGTCATCCACATCTTCCGCCTGACGTCATCCACATCTTCCGCCTGACGTCATCCACATCTTCCGCCTGACGTCATCCACATCTTCCGCCTGACGTCATCCACATCTTCCGCCTGACGTCATCCACATCTTCCGCCTGACGTCATCCACATCTTCCGCCTGACGTCATCCACATCTTCCGCCTGACGTCATCCACATCTTCCGCCTGACGTCATCCACATCTTCCGCCTGACGTCATCCACATCTTCCGCCTGACGTCATCCACATCTTCCGCCTGACGTCATCCACATCTTCCGCCTGACGTCATCCACATCTTCCGCCTGACGTCATCCACATCTTCCGCCTGACGTCATCCACATCTTCCGCCTGACGTCATCCACATCTTCCGCCTGACGTCATCCACATCTTCCGCCTGACGTCATCCACATCTTCCGCCTGACGTCATCCACATCTTCCGCCTGACGTCATCCACATCTTCCGCCTGACGTCATCCACATCTTCCGCCTGACGTCATCCACATCTTCCGCCTGACGTCATCCACATCTTCCGCCTGACGTCATCCACATCTTCCGCCTGACGTCATCCACATCTTCCGCCTGACGTCATCCACATCTTCCGCCTGACGTCATCCACATCTTCCGCCTGACGTCATCCACATCTTCCGCCTGACGTCATCCACATCTTCCGCCTGACGTCATCCACATCTTCCGCCTGACGTCATCCACATCTTCCGCCTGACGTCATCCACATCTTCCGCCTGACGTCATCCACATCTTCCGCCTGACGTCATCCACATCTTCCGCCTGACGTCATCCACATCTTCCGCCTGACGTCATCCACATCTTCCGCCTGACGTCATCCACATCTTCCGCCTGACGTCATCCACATCTTCCGCCTGACGTCATCCACATCTTCCGCCTGACGTCATCCACATCTTCCGCCTGACGTCATCCACATCTTCCGCCTGACGTCATCCACATCTTCCGCCTGACGTCATCCACATCTTCCGCCTGACGTCATCCACATCTTCCGCCTGACGTCATCCACATCTTCCGCCTGACGTCATCCACATCTTCCGCCTGACGTCATCCACATCTTCCGCCTGACGTCATCCACATCTTCCGCCTGACGTCATCCACATCTTCCGCCTGACGTCATCCACATCTTCCGCCTGACGTTTAACTAACTAAACACTAAGTTTAGAATGCATGGAAGGGTAAATTAGAGAGAAATTAAGGTTGGTGGGAGATTGCCAATGGTTGAGTGACATCTGGTAACTTGTTGAAGAAACTAAGTTCTTCCTCCTACGTGAAATCTTCATTTTCACTTCTCTGCTTCCTCCCTTCCTTCTCTCTATTCTTCTCTTCCAGGCGACTGAAACAAAGTACCAAACCTTGTTTCTCCTGCATTCTTCTGTTTCCTTCAGCAAAAGATCTGTGCATTCTCGAGACTTTCCAGTCAACTGCATCGTGGATAACAGGTAAGTTCATATATGTAGGTTGGCCCTTAAGGTCCTACATCTCGGAGGTACTAGGTTTTACATTCTGTTGGCTGGTTTCGGGTAGAAGGGTTAGAGTTAAGTTCTGTGGTTTCTGTTCAGGTTCCTGTTGTTTTATCTTCTTGTTCTCTGCTGTATCAACTGTAAGCACTGTAAATATCCATGCATACACGATTTTCTGAAAGTTCATGCAAAACTGTTTTCTGTACACGGTTTTGAAGTTAAGCAAGATAAAATCTGACTGAAATGTACCGGTTAAGTGTGGGACGGGGACTGGCCCCCAGATCTGTTTCTGTTCTGTTCTGTATCTCTGTTGTGTCTGTCGTGCACTTGCCAGTTCCCCTATAAGCCCCACTTATACCCCTCTTCCACTGAAACGTAATGTTCTGTACTGTTACTGTATTCTGAAAACCGCATGCATAGCATTTTGCATCACTGCATATATATATATATATATATATATATATATATATATATATATATATATATATATATATATATATATATATATATATATATATATATATATATATATATATATATATATATATATATATATATATATATATATATATATATATATATATATATATATATATATATATATATATATATATATATATATATATATATATATATATATATATATATATATATATATATATATATATATATATATATATATATATATATATATATATATATATATATATATATATATATATATATATATATATATATATATATATATATATATATATATATATATATATATATATATATATATATATATATATATATATATATATATATATATATATATATATATATATATATATATATATATATATATATATATATATATATATATATATATATATATATATATATATATATATATATATATATATATATATATATATATATATATATATATATATATATATATATATATATATATATATATATATATATATATATATATATATATATATATATATATATATATATATATATATATATATATATATATATATATATATATATATATATATATATATATATATATATATATATATATATATATATATATATATATATATATATATATATATATATATATATATATATATATATATATATATATATATATATATATATATATATATATATATATATATATATATATATATATATATATATATATATATATATATATATATATATATATATATATATATATATATATATATATATATATATATATATATATATATATATATATATATATATATATATATATATATATATATATATATATATATATATATATATATATATATATATATATATATATATATATATATATATATATATATATATATATATATATATATATATATATATATATATATATATATATATATATATATATATATATATATATATATATATATATATATATATATATATATATATATATATATATATATATATATATATATATATATATATATATATATATATATATATATATATATATATATATATATATATATATATATATATATATATATATATATATATATATATATATATATATATATATATATATATATATATATATATATATATATATATATCTGTAAAGTTTTCTGGAAATTCTGGTTTTGTTGTAAAACTCTGTAAAAACTTCTGTTTTTGGGAAATTCTGCAAATATATGTTAGGTTCTATACTGATCCTCAGATTTTAAAAATAATGTACAGATTTTGACGTCTAAGTTTTAAAAACTGCTGTATTGACAGTTGAATGATGTTTTGAAGTATTCTGAAATGGTTTGGAATATTTTCTGTTAGCTTATGCATGAATGATTTCTGGTTTTAGAGCTTTTATGTATAGTGAAATTCCTTGAGTTTCTGTCATGTTCTCTGTTGTGTTCGAGATCCATGTTTTGATGTGGTTCGAGAAATCTGGGACTTCTATGTCTTCTGTTTTAAGCTCTCTGTCTATATGTCTTCCTGTCAAAAGTTGTAAATTTGCCTTAAAAACTACATCTTCCGATTTCATCCACTGCTGCCCTTAAAATTTCGTCTTCTGCCTAGTTTATTTACAGTTTCTGTCTGTATCTTCCGGTTGACGTCATCCATCTTCCTGCTGACATCATCACCTCATCCGATCTCATCTGCTGTCTGTATCTTCCGGTTGACGTCATCCATCTTCCGGCTGACGTCATCACCTCATCCGATCTCATCTGCTGTCTGTATCTTCCGGTTGACGTCATCCATCTTCCGGCTGACGTCATCACCTCATCCGATCTCATCTGCTGTCTGTATCTTCCGGTTGACGTCATCCATCTTCCGGCTGACGTCATCACCTCATCCGATCTCATCTGCTGTCTGTATCTTCCGGTTGACGTCATCCATCTTCCGGCTGACGTCATCACCTCATCCGATCTCATCTGCTGTCTGTATCTTCCAGTTGACGTCATCCATCTTCCGGCTGACGTCATCACCTCATCCGATCTCATCTGCTGTCTGTATCTTCCGGTTGACGTCATCCATCTTCCGGCTGACGTCATCCATCTTCCGGCTGACGTCATCACCTCATCCGATCTCATCTGCTGTCTGTATCTTCCGGTTGACGTCATCCATCTTCCGGCTGACGTCATCACCTCATCCGATTTCATCTGCTGTCTGTATCTTCCGGTTGACGTCATCCATCTTCCGGCTGACGTCATCACCTCATCCGATCTCATCTGCTGTCTGTATCTTCCGGTTGACGTCATCCATCTTCCGGCTGACGTCATCACCTCATCCGATCTCATCTGCTGTCTGTATCTTCCGGTTGACGTCATCCATCTTCCGGCTGACGTCATCACCTCATCCGATCTCATCTGCTGTCTGTATCTTCCGGTTGACGTCATCCATCTTCCGGCTGACGTCATCACCTCATCCGATCTCATCTGCTGTCTGTATCTTCCGGTTGACGTCATCCATCTTCCGGCTGACGTCATCACCTCATCCGATCTCATCTGCTGTCTGTATCTTCCGGTTGACGTCATCCATCTTCCGGCTGACGTCATCACCTCATCCGATCTCATCTGCTGTCTGTATCTTCCGGTTGACGTCATCCATCTTCCGGCTGACGTCATCACCTCATCCGATCTCATCTGCTGTCTGTATCTTCCGGTTGACGTCATCCATCTTCCGGCTGACGTCATCACCTCATCCGATCTCATCTGCTGTCTGTATCTTCCGGTTGACGTCATCCATCTTCCGGCTGACGTCATCACCTCATCCGATCTCATCTGCTGTCTGTATCTTCCGGTTGACGTCATCCATCTTCCGGCTGACGTCATCACCTCATCCGATCTCATCTGCTGTCTGTATCTTCCGGTTGACGTCATCCATCTTCCGGCTGACGTCATCACCTCATCCGATCTCATCTGCTGTCTGTATCTTCCGGTTGACGTCATCCATCTTCCGGCTGACGTCATCACCTCATCCGATCTCATCTGCTGTCTGTATCTTCCGGTTGACGTCATCCATCTTCCGGCTGACGTCATCACCTCATCCGATCTCATCTGCTGTCTGTATCTTCCGGTTGACGTCATCCATCTTCCGGCTGACGTCATCACCTCATCCGATCTCATCTGCTGTCTGTATCTTCCGGTTGACGTCATCCATCTTCCGGCTGACGTCATCACCTCATCCGATCTCATCTGCTGTCTGTATCTTCCGGTTGACGTCATCCATCTTCCGGCTGACGTCATCACCTCATCCGATCTCATCTGCTGTCTGTATCTTCCGGTTGACGTCATCCATCTTCCGGCTGACGTCATCACCTCATCCGATCTCATCTGCTGTCTGTATCTTCCGGTTGACGTCATCCATCTTCCGGCTGACGTCATCACCTCATCCGATCTCATCTGCTGTCTGTATCTTCCGGTTGACGTCATCCATCTTCCGGCTGACGTCATCACCTCATCCGATCTCATCTGCTGTCTGTATCTTCCGGTTGACGTCATCCATCTTCCGGCTGACGTCATCACCTCATCCGATCTCATCTGCTGTCTGTATCTTCCGGTTGACGTCATCCATCTTCCGGCTGACGTCATCACCTCATCCGATCTCATCTGCTGTCTGTATCTTCCGGTTGACGTCATCCATCTTCCGGCTGACGTCATCACCTCATCCGATCTCATCTGCTGTCTGTATCTTCCGGTTGACGTCATCCATCTTCCGGCTGACGTCATCACCTCATCCGATCTCATCTGCTGTCTGTATCTTCCGGTTGACGTCATCCATCTTCCGGCTGACGTCATCACCTCATCCGATCTCATCTGCTGTCTGTATCTTCCGGTTGACGTCATCCATCTTCCGGCTGACGTCATCACCTCATCCGATCTCATCTGCTGTCTGTATCTTCCGGTTGACGTCATCCATCTTCCGGCTGACGTCATCACCTCATCCGATCTCATCTGCTGTCTGTATCTTCCGGTTGACGTCATCCATCTTCCGGCTGACGTCATCACCTCATCCGATCTCATCTGCTGTCTGTATCTTCCGGTTGACGTCATCCATCTTCCGGCTGACGTCATCACCTCATCCGATCTCATCTGCTGTCTGTATCTTCCGGTTGACGTCATCCATCTTCCGGCTGACGTCATCACCTCATCCGATCTCATCTGCTGTCTGTATCTTCCGGTTGACGTCATCCATCTTCCGGCTGACGTCATCACCTCATCCGATCTCATCTGCTGTCTGTATCTTCCGGTTGACGTCATCCATCTTCCGGCTGACGTCATCACCTCATCCGATCTCATCTGCTGTCTGTATCTTCCGGTTGACGTCATCCATCTTCCGGCTGACGTCATCACCTCATCCGATCTCATCTGCTGTCTGTATCTTCCGGTTGACGTCATCCATCTTCCGGCTGACGTCATCACCTCATCCGATCTCATCTGCTGTCTGTATCTTCCGGTTGACGTCATCCATCTTCCGGCTGACGTCATCACCTCATCCGATCTCATCTGCTGTCTGTATCTTCCGGTTGACGTCATCCATCTTCCGGCTGACGTCATCACCTCATCCGATCTCATCTGCTGTCTGTATCTTCCGGTTGACGTCATCCATCTTCCGGCTGACGTCATCACCTCATCCGATCTCATCTGCTGTCTGTATCTTCCGGTTGACGTCATCCATCTTCCGGCTGACGTCATCACCTCATCCGATCTCATCTGCTGTCTGTATCTTCCGGTTGACGTCATCCATCTTCCGGCTGACGTCATCACCTCATCCGATCTCATCTGCTGTCTGTATCTTCCGGTTGACGTCATCCATCTTCCGGCTGACGTCATCACCTCATCCGATCTCATCTGCTGTCTGTATCTTCCGGTTGACGTCATCCATCTTCCGGCTGACGTCATCACCTCATCCGATCTCATCTGCTGTCTGTATCTTCCGGTTGACGTCATCCATCTTCCGGCTGACGTCATCACCTCATCCGATCTCATCTGCTGTCTGTATCTTCCGGTTGACGTCATCCATCTTCCGGCTGACGTCATCACCTCATCCGATCTCATCTGCTGTCTGTATCTTCCGGTTGACGTCATCCATCTTCCGGCTGACGTCATCACCTCATCCGATCTCATCTGCTGTCTGTATCTTCCGGTTGACGTCATCCATCTTCCGGCTGACGTCATCACCTCATCCGATCTCATCTGCTGTCTGTATCTTCCGGTTGACGTCATCCATCTTCCGGCTGACGTCATCACCTCATCCGATCTCATCTGCTGTCTGTATCTTCCGGTTGACGTCATCCATCTTCCGGCTGACGTCATCACCTCATCCGATCTCATCTGCTGTCTGTATCTTCCGGTTGACGTCATCCATCTTCCGGCTGACGTCATCACCTCATCCGATCTCATCTGCTGTCTGTATCTTCCGGTTGACGTCATCCATCTTCCGGCTGACGTCATCACCTCATCCGATCTCATCTGCTGTCTGTATCTTCCGGTTGACGTCATCCATCTTCCGGCTGACGTCATCACCTCATCCGATCTCATCTGCTGTCTGTATCTTCCGGTTGACGTCATCCATCTTCCGGCTGACGTCATCACCTCATCCGATCTCATCTGCTGAAAGATAGCACTTTGATTGCCACAAAACACTATGGCAATATACAAATCTTCACTAAGCTCACTAAACAACTTTTTCAACCATATATGTTCCTTACATGTTACTGTAATAACTATATATTATTTCTCTATGGTAAATAATGCAACAGTATCTTGTAAGGTAGCTCTTCAACTAATAGCACATACCCAAATTGTAAAGACATTTCAGTAAGAGATATCCTCTTATCAAGGTCTCTTGCACAGTCAAAATCAACGTATCCAATTATCTGATTTTTAGTTCTTCCAAACTGAAGACAAACATCACTAGTCCCACAAAGATATCTAACAATCCATTGAACAATTTTCAGTGTTCCTTTCCCGCTTTTGCCAACGCACTTACGACATAAGATAAGTGAGATACTAAATTTCAGAATATTCATTTAAAATATAAGAAATATACTAATAATATCACAACTATATTTATGAATATTAATAGTTTGTATCTTTTCATTAATAAATAACAAATAATTAGTCAATATGATATAACATTTGCAACATTAAATAAGTTAAAATTCACATATTATCTACATTAGTTTTGTAGCGACCCTAATACTGTACCCAATTTTTCGTACTATATTTTTTTTTTAATCTTTATTCTTTAAACTTTTTACCTAACGTTTGAGCGGAAATAAAACTTTAAAATCGGGATCGGGATTGAAACTAAAATCGTTGAAGTCGAAGTTGTTAAACCATTTAAATTAAACTTAAAACAATTTAAATAAAACTATTAAAATTAAATGAAAACAATCGGCAGAGGAGGAGGGGGCAAAAACGACAAAAGCCGTGTAAAACATTGTGGCGAATCGATCGCCCAAAACAAGCGATCGATCGCCTGTCGACAAAATGGAGGGGCGAACGTTCGCCCCTCTCTTCAGCGAACGATCGCCCTTCGGCGATCGTCATATCCGCCAGCGATCGCCACTCAAGGCGATCGCCTGTTGCACGCCAGAAGCGCGACTAGAGAAAGGGGCAATCGTTCGCCCCTATTGGGTGATCGATCGCCACACGCTCTGGAAATTTTCCAGAGCGTGGCGCACTTTGGGGCGATCGATCCCCACCCTTGGGCGATCGATCGCCATGTCCTCTGGATTTTCCAGAGGACAGGAACCTCTGTTCCTTCCATCTTTCTTCTCCTGCATACCATTACACCTAACACAACTCATTCACAATTTCATTAACACACATACGTTCCGACATGTACGTTCCAACATAAATTCATTCAAAACCACGACTCAAAACACGTTCAAAACATAGCCTATTTTTATGAAAATAAAACGCGTGGATATGTTTAAAACCTAAACAAATCCTCCTGTTTTGAAATCAACAAAATATTATAAAATCAATTTTCAAAACATTAATACATAAACCTATCCAGATCCAACAACCTAAAATGTATCTATCTATACAATAAATCTGTCTAATCCACCATCAGCCCAAAATATCACCAAAACCCTCATAACATCTAACCATGAGTCCCACGGGTCAAAACGAGCCTCGACTGCGCCAACGTACTCCTGCGACCATCCTCCGTCAACCGCATCACTCCTCAGGTGGAGGGATCTCGTCCTCACCTATGTCGAAGTCACCTACACCATACAGACACCTATGAGATAAAAATCTCAGCAAGTTCTACATAAATGCAATGCATGCTGTGCGTATGAGTTCATAATCATGCATCATTTTCATTATCTTTACTCTGTTTGTCACCGAGATCTCAACCCCCTAACCAGAGAGAGCACATCCAGCGGTCGGACTACTCTTTCCAGTTAGAGGAGGAGGGTACACGCTTACAATACGTACAGCCGTGCCTGAGCCCCATCTCGCATAACCTATAAACTGTAAACTGTATGAGTATGTGTTAAATGCGGTATTGTGATAGACCCCTTTGTGCCTACACAATAGATCAATAGCCTCTCTCCAGGCCGCATTGCCATTTTCTTTAAAACATCGTGCGGAAATTCATTTTCTTATGCTTATTTGAAAATTGTGATGCATGAACAGTTTAACATAAACATAAGCAAGCAACATGTGTACCATCAAGACTATAAAGAACATAATCTATAAAACAATTAAACTTAACTACCCATCCAAGCAAATAAAACGAGCACATCATCAAAACTCCTCGAGACTACCTCGACGTACGGTGTAGACCAATTGGTCAAGCAAGTCACGAGAACTTACCTCGTGCCCGATGCAATCCAAGCTCCGTCCACGAGCGCTTACCTAGGCAATTTCACCAAATTATCGTTAAAACTAGTTTAAACTATTAAACGTCCAATTTTACCGAAGCCTTAACTAAGGAAATTCCTTAAAGCTCTAATTTAACTAATCGAGGCATTTAAACATGCAATCAATGCTCGATAGTTCAAAACCACAATTAATGAGCTTTTTCCAAAAAAAACCCAAAAATCCTCTAATTTTAGCATTTCTCATAATTCGATCTAACTTCGTCCAATAACGTTCAATATGTTCTTTACATCCTTAATCTCGATAAACCTATCGATTTCTAACTCTAAATCACGTTTTTCACGAACCCTAAACGAAACTCTAATCGTCTTTAACTCCGTAATAACTGAACAATAAGCTTTTAAAGTTTTAGAATCATACCTAGAGCTGCGAGAGGAGGAAGAAATGTGAAGAAAACGAGACGATCGGAGAGCTTCATTGTAACACCTGGCATTTTTGCCATGTAATAATCTATTGAATTATTGTATGGATTTAAATTGCCATAAATACAATAACTATTTTGTTGTGAAGTTTTGGAGCATGTAGTGTGGGGTGAACCAAACCAATTTGTAACCAAACTAACGCTAAGTTTAAAATGCATGGAAGGGTAAATTGGAGAGAAATTAAGGTTGGTGGGAGATAGTCAATGGATAGCTGACACATGGCAGCTTGTTGAGGAAGTTAAGTTCTTCCTCCCGCGCGAGATCCTCTTCACTTCTCTGCTCTGCTCTCTCTCCATTCTCTTCTCGGTATTCTCTCTTCCAGTCGACAAGCAACCATCGAAGATTTACTTCGATCTCCTCAGATTTTCTTATGCTCCTCTGCTAAGGTAAACATCTATTAATGCTAACAAGTTTGGATAAGTTTAATGTGGGTTTTTCCCAAAGTTTAGGGTTATGGTATTTTGTGAAAGACTCACGGTCTTTGGATGAAAACACACCGGTTTGTTTTCTAAGGGTTTGAATGAGTTTGGAACAGACTCTTCTGACTTATTTGTTAGCATTTGCAGCTTGTTTATTTTCTGAATGTACATGTACAGGTTCGAACATTTCCGAGACTTTCCGGCAAACTGCATCGAGGATAACAGGTAAGTTGTAACGCCCCGAGTTATCTGAACCCGGTTTGCTACTCATAACGCTGAACCGAACCATGACGTCTTGATGCTAAATTTAAAATTTCACTCGACAGCCAAAATTTGACTTTTTCTAAAACTAAATATATTTTAAAACTTGCAGCGGAAAATCAATTGAACATCAATGAAGCTAAGTAACCTATGAAAACATTTTAAAATGACTGTTGGAAGTGTTAAGAGTATTTGGCCAAAAGACGTAAAGCTAAAAAAAAACGCGGAATGCCCATGAAGTTGCCGAAGTCGAATACATCTGCCGACGACAAAGTCAACGGAAGAAGCAGAAATAGGAATAGGAGGTTTCTACCGATGACGTGTACAAACAACGCACCACCATCTACCGACAAGCCAACACAACTACATCTGCCGATGAAGTCAACATAACTTCATCTGCCGATGGAGTCAACATAACTTCATCTACCGATAGATTTCCATCTGCCGATAGACAAGCACGCGACATCTACCGACAACGACATTACGACTCCTTCCGATAAGATTAAAATATACACTACATCTGCCGATAGCAAAACTACAGGTTTTGCGACTTGCACCTGCCGATGACGTCAGCCGGATGTTCTCTCTCTCATCCAACGACTTTACTGAAGGCACCTTCCGATAGGCAGAACGACAAAACTAAACATCCAGAAACAAACCAAATCACCGCCCTTCCCAAATTCAGTAAAAACAATGTTTTCAAAATCCAACAGAATACCAATATCAGAAGATTCTCAAAAATGTTTTCAAAGCTTTGAAACCACTATTGTCATAAAATTTTCAGAAAAACATCTATACTGAACTAGTTACCCTCAACTCAACACCTGCAGCCATGGATTAAACCGCCTCAACAGATGACCAAACCGATGCCTGAAAATGCTCCTCCAACCAGCCTATTCCTCATGTTGGTCGGTAAACATACCTTCAGTAACTTCTTCACCTACATCACAAAACTCATCTATTAGCCTAATGCTAAGCAAGTAGAGCGATGAATGAAATGGATCAATGAAGCAATAATTTCCCTAAACATGCGGTCTCTACTTTCTCATCTCAGTTGTATTCAAATTCGTTCTCTGTTGATCCCTCTGTACGATGGGGAAGTGGATCAGTCATTCCCCAAAGCATACATCCTCTGATCTCAATTAAGGGGCGGATTAATTCCCTTAACAGTTAACTGGTCTGATCCCCCTGTAGGATTGGGAAGTGGATCACTTTTCCCAAAACCTCAATCCTCTGTTCTCAGTTAAGGGGCGGATTAATCCCCCTTAACAGTTGTTCTGATCATCCTGCTCACACTTACCATGCGTTTCATGTAAATTCATTTTCGTAATCTTTCAAAAACATGATGCATGACAACTGGAAAATAAACATACAAAACATACATAAATCCTACTGTTTTGTGATGTAGGCCCGAAGGCACAAACAAACTCTACTTACCTGGATCCCTGGAAATCGCTCGGCTAAATGCTACTTCAGAAGCTCGCTCACCTAAAATCATAATAGTACATATATCAACTTTCACTAAACTTCACAGAATCAATACAGGAGTTTGAGGAACAAAATTTGAAACCCCACAACTCGGGTATTCTCAATAGTCGCTCAGCCCGAACCTACTCTAAATCACAACATTCCTCGAAACTCCTCACATTGTACTCCCTCAGCTATCTAACTACTAAAATCTCAAGAAAACAAGGAGGGCTTACCTAGGTTGAAGGAGAATCGGGCAGGAGAATCGCCTAGAGATTTCTGCCGTTCGAGCTGAAGACCGAAAGGGAAAGAAAATGAGTAGTGGTGGCGGCTACTCTAAACTTTTTGCCTTAAATACCTTATCCACTTTCAAATTTGCCAATTACCCTTATGCCCTTACTTACTCATTCTTCAACCTAACCTACATTATACTAAAATTTCATTCATCGATTATACTTAATAGATTTATCTATTATTTTAAATTTTTAATTAAAGTCGGGTGTTACATAAGTTCATATGCATAGATTCGGCCCTTAAGGCCCTACATCAAGGAGGTACTAGGTATTCCGTTCTGTCGGGTTGTTTTGGGTAGAAGAGTTAGGGTTATGTTCCGAAATGTCTGTCTTTGAGTTATGACCTGTTGACTATTGTTTATTCCGTTATCTGCCAGTTATAGTTCAGGCACTGTTCATGCATACACTGTTTTTCCAAAAAACTCATGTAAAAATGTTTTCTGTACACGGTTTTTGAAGTTAAGAAAGATAAAAATCTAACTGTCTGAAATACACTGGTTAAGTGTGGGACGGGGACTGGCACTCTGCTCTGTCTGATTCTATACTGTTTACTGTTATGTGCCTGATAGTGCACCGTGCCTGATAGTGCACTTACTGTATCGCCAGTTCCCCTATCAGCTCCACTTATACCATACTGTCACTGGAAGATAAATGTTCTGTTCTGTACTGTCACCGTATTTCTGAAATGTTCATGCATAGCATATGCATCACTGCATTTATTTCCGATATGTTCTTACTGAGTTTTAGACTCATAGGTGAACTCTCTGATGTAGGTACTGAACCCGAAAATGAGGACTTTGTGCCTCAGTCTGATGAATAGGTGGCTGGTGGTTTGAGCTCTCGGGGAAGGTTGTTGTAGCCAGACATGTTTCTGACCTGAGGTTCAAGTGTTTAAGTATATTTTATATCTGTAAAACTTTCTGAAATTCTGATTTTTGTGTCAAAAACTCTGTAGAAAACTCCTCTTTTGGTAAATTCTGTAAATATCTGTTAAGTCCTATACTACCCCTCAGATTTTGAAACGGTGTGCAAGTTATGATGTCTCAGTTTTAGAAACCACTGTATTTGACAGTTAAGTTATATTCTGAATATTTCTGGAATTGTTTGGGGACATTTCCTGTTAGTTTGTTTGTGCATGGATGACTTCTGATCTTGGAAATACCCATGCAGTCTGCTTCATTGAATCTGTAGATTGAAAAATGTGTTTTATAATCTTATTTAGAATCGGGTTCTGAAAGCCTGAAATTTCCATGCATTCTGTTAGTACTGTATTTGACAGTTGTATGTACATTCTGAAATATTTTGGAAATGTTTTGGAAATCCGTCTTTCAGGGTTGTGCATGGATGGTCTCAAGTTTTTGAGTCATCCATGTAGGTTGCTTCTTGGACCCTGTCACTTGTAGAGCATAATACAAAACTTTGTTTTGATATCGGTTCTTTGAAGGTTTGAAACCTTTGTACCTTCTATTTCGAAGTTTTCTTTTTGTATGTCTTCCTGCTAAAAGTTGTAAATTCTGTCTTTTAAACCATATCTTCCGATTTCGCCTTCCGGTAAGAATATTGTCTGCATCTACCATCTGACGTCATTTCCTCTTCCGATGACGTCATCCACTGCTTCCTTTTCCTGCCGATTATGTTTACTACCTGTATTTGCCGATGACGTCATCACATCTTCCGATGACGTCATCACCCATTCCGACTTCACCTGCTGCCTTCCCCTTCCGATGACGTCATCCACATCTGCCGACTGACGTCATCTATTTTGTCTTACTACATCCACCGGCGAACTCAATTCTGTTTGTAGTTCACATCCACCGGTTATCACTGTTCAACTGTTGTCGTATCTGCATCTACCGCCAAACAGTAATTCTGTTTTATGTTTTGTTTCTGCCGATTCCGTTTACTGCCTGCATCTTTCGGTGACGTCATTCCTCTTCCGGCTGACGTCATCACACATTCCGATTCTGTTAACTGTTTTTCCCATTTAAAGTAGCATCTACCGATTGACGTCATCCTTACTTCTGTCTTTGCATATGCATCTTCCGTCTGACGTCAGCTCACATCTTCCGATAGTCTTCCTGATAGTCTTCTGCTATTGCTCTGCCATTAAAGTAGACCGATTTTCGCTGCCTAAGTCTTCTGATTTCATATTCTGTTTTCTGCCCTTACCTTCTTTTATTACTTGTTCTTCCTTCCGATTGTAAATCTGTTCACTGTGTTTTTCCCGTTTTGCTTCTGAATACAGGGAATGTTTTTCCCTCCTATGAAAAGCTTATGAGTCACTTTAAAAGCTCATCCTGTCAATTGTATTTTTTTCAAATCTTGTTATGTTTAAATTTCTTCAGTTTATCTCATTTCATTTCCAGTTTCTGTGAAGTTCTAAAAGTCCAGTCGGTTTTGTTTTAAAAGTATAATGTTCAAAAAAAAAAATAGTCTCAGTTTTCTGTTAACTGTCCCGGAGTGATGGCTCCGATCCCGGACTCCGATCGGGTTCGGTTTCGGGCTGTCACATTGATGGCCGGAAATGGAGGATGTCCGTGAAGGAGAAGAAAATAGTCGCCGCGGGGGAGGAGAGAAAAACAGAGAGAAAGAGGAAATGGCGTGGAGGGAAGAAAAATTTGGTTTTTAATTAAATTTTTTGGCTTTGCAAATTACCATTTTGCTCTTCCTTCTAATTTTCTGTTTGTTTTGTCCTTCGTTTCGTTGATTAACCGACGATTCGTTTTCTCCAAATCTCCTTATTTCCCCAATAACTCCAACTTATTATTTGAGATTTATTAAAACTGTCCATTCGCAAATCGGATCTTGTTTACTATTTTTTTCTCAAACGTCCTTCATATTACGAGAAACGTAATTACTCGGAATTAAGCGTCTAAACTCCGAAAATTCTCATAATTTTCTTAAAATTCCTATTAATAATTAGGATTCTAATGACTCTTTCCTTTCGTAAAACGGGTTTGATTTGACATATTTACTAAAAATGCCAATATATATTACGTAATATAAAAATTCCGTACAAGCCGGATATTACAAGTTTTTAATTTTCTTGACATAAGTTGGACTACTAATTTTTTATAATATTGTTTTCTCGAATTAGATCTAATAATATAAATTTTTTGGATCTAATTCAATATGAGGCGCAATAAATGTCATACTATTTTAACAACCAAATTTAAAATATATCTTACACATCTCATATGAATAGGAGAATCATGAGTAATAAATATCTAATTAAAATTAATATTTAAAATGAGAAATAACTACATTGTTAACACTAACATTGTTACTAAAAATTTTATCTATAATATAATATTCTTGTAACATTCCTGCAGTATATCTATATATAATTATATTAGTGTGAGGATATTTACAGTTACGAAATCTTAAAATTATTTTATTTAATTGCCAAGATTCATCAATAAAATGAGAAGTCAACTATATAACCTACAATATTACATGCATTTCATAAGTCAGGCACAATAGAAATAGATATTGAAAAAACATTTGCATAAAATATAATTATTTCATTTTTCATATAATAAAATATTTTAATAAAGTCATTTCTCGTTATACTTCTAAGTTCTAAGTACACATTTAAAATTAGGAGTAACATATTTTTTTAGATACTTTTTCAAATACTTCACTGTTGGTGAATGATAAAAGACAACTCGGATTGCGATACAAGTTTTGCTATGCATTCTCTCATTATGTTTTATGAATATGTAATGTTGTCACTATTACTAGCATCTAATGTGTTTGTGTATGATCTCTTACTTTCTCATTTTAAGTTATATTTTTGAAAATGTCCACCAATCATGTTAGTTAAATTACTAAAAAATAAGCATAATTTTTAATACAATATTTTTATTGAGTGCTACTTTTTATTTTTTTTATCAATTTTAATTTCTTTTAACGAGATTTGAAGTCATTTTGGTACCCCGTGGTGAGGAGGACATTGCTGTAATAATTTATGAAAATGTTCCCACACATCATATAAAGATTATGAATCCAACTGCCTAAATGAAATAATCTCATTATGCATTCGCATAGCTATTGCTGGTGGGAAATACTTTGCTCAAAATATTTTTAGCTAGATAATGCCATATGGTAATGAGCCAAGAAGTAGTGAAATAAATCAACTTTTCACCTTGTCCCTAAGTGAGAAAGGGAACACTCGTAGTTTAATCACGTTTGATGAAACCCCATTAAACTTGAATGTATCACAAATATTGAGGAAACTTACTAAATGCAAGTTTGGATTGTCATTTGATAACCCCCCTCGATCATTTGAATGATTGTTAGCTTCAATTCAAAAGTATTAGCTCCAACGAATGCCTGACATACTTTTTTGGATACCATACACTTGCAACATAGCATGGTCTTTGAGAGTTTTAAGTTGTTCTTCTTCAAATGATTCATTCATTGCACTTTCTTGATATAATTTTTATCTTCTCTATTTTAGACTTCTTTTGCAAGGCCTCTCGATGTACACATTAGGAAGTAGAAGATCTACACTTTTATCACTTCACATACAACGCTTAAGTACTTGAAAGCAGATAAAAAAATAGATATTGAAGTAAAACTTTTAAACTAAAACCAAAATAATTCCCGTTGATATTAACAATTAAAAAGTAAAACAACTTGTCAATGAGTTTATACACACAACGCAAGTATACATATCGCTTAAGTAATAAAGGATTAAATAGGATGTCGAACCCACATAAACTTGATACAATTAAATTTCTAATTACTAATTTATTAATACTTCAATTTTGTTTGAACAACGAGATTTTGAGATTTTTCTATGATTAAATTACTAAGAACGTAAAAGTAAACACTTAAAAAAAGAAATTAATTTCAAGTGATTAGGACTACAATTTTTCTCAACAATCTGCCTAATCAATTTAATTACATTTTTTAATTATTTAATTCATATGAATGAGTTAATCGAAAAACTCTAATTATCAAGAAACCTCTCTTGATAGTCGATTAGAAATTTTTGTTAGATATGAAATGCAATGTATTCCTCTGTGAATAAAATAATGACAAATCATTAAGTTTAGGTTCTCAATCTACGTTACACATGTTATACATGTATATTTCCATCCTACACTAACTCATAGTTTTTGCTCGATAATTGTGTGTTATTATATTTGTATCAATCATTTTTCTAAATTCATTACACGTTATAAAATTAACCTAAAGGATAGCTGATTAATTAACTTAATGTTTAACGCCAAACAGAATAAACAAACCCAATCGAATCAATAACTGAAAGAAGATAAAAACTTAATTAGGTTTCATGTCAATTCAAATCATATTCCCAGATAAAAAAGATAAAAAAAATTAGTTTATAATTGCGTGAGGAAAATCAACAAAGAGAGTCATATAAATATCCATGGATACAATGAAACTAAAAAGAAGTGAAAGAGAGATAAAAACTAGTTGAAGCCCTTTGTCTCGATGATTCATAGTGCATCGTCGTGTACTTCTCAAATAATGTCAGTGATTCGGTGACAAAATCTAAGTTTTATGTTGAAATCGTGAATCTCCAAGCTCCTCTCGTAGTCACGTGTTGTATTTATAGATTGTCATTAAAACGGACTACTAATGCTAATTAGACCATGCCGCCATAACTGCACTCACTTGTGAGCGCAACTACGCTAAGTAAAATATCGACGACAACAACTGCTCCTAGATTGAGTGTAGTAGCACGCACTGAGCTTTGAGTTTCCATAGTTTGTTCTTTTACTCAGTAGTGCCCTCTAAAAGCACAGTAGTTGAGCTTTTGCCATCAACACTTTTTTAGCAAGCGCAATTGTGCTCAGTGAGAGGATAGTAGTGCTCAGCTACTATTTTGCGCCAATGCTTTCATCTTATTGAGAGCTATTGTGCTTCTCCCACCGTGCATGTGATAGTTTTCTTATTTTTCACATTTTTGCTCTTATTTTTCACTTTAATTTCAATCTATGTACTTACAATAAAAATTCACAAAAAACAACTTTGAAAAGATGATAGAAACTCTCAAATTTGCTAAACTCGTGGTTGAAATTATTCAATTCATCAATGCAAAATCGAGTCATAAGTGCTCTCGGAATGCGTAGTCTCGAATTGGTTTGTTTCTATTATTCATCTGTTGTTGCACACTTTCTTTTGCCATTGGTTGATTGACTTGATTGCATTGTTGTTCCCTTCTTCTAGTTCAAAAAGTTTGCTTTATTTAACGATGTAAACTTTCTCATTTTCATATTGTCCTCTTCAATTTTCACACAATGTACCTACCATCCAAAAATAAGCAAATATGAAATAAAAAAAAGTACAAAACTTTCAATCGGTTTTATAAAAATCAATTATATGTATTGCTCCTGGCAACGACGACAAAAATTTATTGTGATATTTATCCTTAAGAGCAAATATACACTATCGTAATAAATAATAAAGTAATTAAAATCAAGTGTCGAACCTACAAAAAACAATTTATAAAATTTTTCTATAAAATCAACTAAAATTTGCATGTGAAAAATACCCAGATATTTGATGAGTGATGATTTATAAAAAATAAGAAATTAGCAACTAATAACTAAGACAACACAAAGTAACAAGTGATGTTAATTTTATGTGAAAGACGATTGAGAGACAATTTCTCACCCATTATAATTTTTGTTTGTGTGTCACAACAATAATATACCAGTATCAATTAGCAAACAAGGCTTCCTAGTTATGGTTTATTTACATTAAACATCTAATTGGATTGAAGAATGGACCTAATGAATCTAAACATAGAATAGAATATAAATAAAAAAAATTCATGTAAATCAAAGAGAAAGAGAATCCTTTGAATCAATACATTACTTGATTCAAATGATTATCAGAAAATCCAAAATGTATATGGTTGTAAGTCCAATTCTTTTTTTTCACTTATTTTCTACAACAAATTCCTTTTTAATCATTATTATTGCAATTTGTATTGTTGGTTTATTTATTTATCTTTATGTTTATGTTTATGAAAGAAAAGAATTAGCTAAAATAGCTTCAACCTTAACAATTGATAGTGATAAAGCAAAATATGGATGAATGTCAATACCTATCAAAGGAATAGAGATTGAAACAAACAAATCTTGGGATTCTGAATAAAAAAACTTTAGAATATATAACACAATAATTTGTTACTCTATTGTCCTATATTCTTCTATTTGTACTTCTCATTTGTCTACATGAAGATTTAATAAAATATAAAGATAAGTTTCAAAAGAATTATATAATACAAACCTACATACATATATCTAAAGTGAATATAAACAAAACACTAACTTTACGCTTAAAGCTAACTAACACACATTATTCAATATCACCAGTGCTCCCTCTGCACGTTAGTTCACCCCTCTGCACGTTAATTAGGGCTATGCATGTTGATAAAAATGACCTTCCTAATATAATTGAAATTTCACCATTCGCCTTCATGTCGAGCACAATAAAGTCTGCGTGAAAAATGAATCTCTCGACATTGGCTAGGACATCTTCAATAATTCATGTTGGGTAGACCAATGATCGGCTAGCTGCAGAGTGATATTGTAACACCCGGCATTTTGCCACGTAATTGTTTCCCCGTATTATATTTAAATTATTTAAATACAATGTATATTTTGGTTGAAAGGATGGAATGTTTAAGAGGAGACCAAACTAATGTTTAACTAAGCATAACACTAAGTTTAAAACCAATGGAAGGGCAAATTAGGAAGGAAATTAAGGTTGGTGGGAGAAATCAAATGGATGATTGACATGTGGCAGCTTGTTGAAGAAGTTAAGTTCTTCCCCTACGTGAAACCTTCTTCATTTCACTTCTCTGCTCCTTCTTCCTCTTCTCGGCATTCTCTCTCCCAGACGATAAGCAACCATCGAAGCACCTTCGATCTTCTTGGATTTCCTTCTGTTTTCTGTCAAAGGTAAGCATCTACTCATGCTAACAAGTTTGGACAAGTTTAATGTGGGTTTTTCCCGAAGTTTAGGGTTATGGTATTTTGTGGAAAAAACTCACTGTCTTTGGATGAAAACACACTGGTTTGTTTTCTAAGGGTTTGAATGAGTTTGGAACAGACTCTTCTGACTTATTTGTTAGCATTTGCAGCTTGTTTATTTTCTGAACGTACATGTACAGGTTCGAACATTTCCGAGGCTTTCCGGCTAACTGCATCGAGAAAACAGGTAAGTTCATACGTATAGGTTTGGCCCTTAAGGCCCTACAATACGGAGGTACTAGGTTTATGTTGTCGAGATTTCTGTTGGGTAGTTAAACCTGTAACGCCCGGCATTTTTGGCCGGGGAAAATTATCCCTTAAATTATCGAACGGGATTAATTTTACATTAGTAATGTATGTTTTGGTGAAATTGTAGGAATGTTTAGTGGAAAACCAAATTATGTTCAACCAAAACAAAACTATTTGGTTAGAAATCAATGGAAGGGTAAATTGGACAGAAATTAAGGTTGGTGGGAGAAAGCCAATGGTTGAGTGACATTTGGCGACTTGATGAAGAAGTTAAGTTCTTCCTCCTACGTGAAACCCTCTTCACTTCTCTTCTCTGCTCTCTCTCTCCTTTCTCCTCTCGGCATTCTCTCACCCTGTCGACAAGCAACCATCGAAGTTACTTCGATCTCCTCAGATTTCCTTCCTGATCCTCCGCTAAGGTAAACATCTTCTAATGCTAGCACATTTGGACAAACAAAAACTATGGGTTTTTGTTGAAGTTTTAGGTTAAGATAGTTGGGAGAAAACTCTCGGTTTTTGTATGGAAACACATCCGTTGTTTTCTACAAGTCTGAATGGAGTATACTGCATAAGCTTTCAAGTTATTTGCTAGCTTTTGCAGCTTGTTTAACTTCTCTACGTTTCAGCAACAGATCCGAGCATTCCAGGGACATTCGAGCATCTGACACCGCTGCAAACAGGTAAGTTCATACCCGTTAGGTTGGCCCTTAAGGCCCTACATCACGGAGGTACTAGGTAGGTTTTATGTTCTGTCGGGTTGTCTTGGGTAGAAATGGTATAGTTTATGTTCTGAGTTGTAAATGTTCTACTTCACAGTTTGTTCTGTCATTTCTGTTGCATGCTGTTTAAGTTTAAGCACTGAGAAAGTCCATGCATACACGTTTTTCCCAAAAGCTCATGCAAAAATGTATTCTGCACCTGTTTTGAAGTGAAGAAAGATAAAATCTGACTGTCTGTAATGTACTGGTTAAGTGTGGGACGGGAACTGTGTTCTGTTTCTGAATTTTTAGTGCCTTTAGTGCACTTCTGTTACGCCCGTTTTTCCTATAAGCCCCACTTTCTGACAGATAAAAGTAATGTTCTGTAATGTCACTGTATTTCTGAAAAAGTTCATGCATGGCATATGCATCACTGCATTTTCTGATATGTTCTTACTGAGCTCTAGACTCATAGTTGAACTCCCTATTGTAGGTACGGATCCTGTAAACGAGGACTTTGTGCCTTAAGCTGATGATGATCTGATGTAGTTGGCGGGTCGAGCTCATGGGGTGTGTTTGTGGCAGCTAGACATAAATCTGTCCAGAGAAAGAAAGGTTTTGAAGTTCTGTATTTAGGTTTTAAAAACTTCTGTTATAATGAATTCTGAAAATCCATGTTAAGTTCCGTACTGATTTTCAGATTTTAAAACAATGTATAGGTCTGATGTCTAAGTTTTTTTGAAACCGCTGTATTTGACAGTTCAGTTATATTCTAAAGTATTCTGGAATTGTTTGAGATACTTTCTGTTAATCTGTGCATGGACGATTTCTGGTTTTAAAGTCATCCGTGTAGTTTGTCTTCTTGGAAATCTGTAAATTTTGAATCGGATTTGAAGGTCCAAAACCTTTATGCCTTCTGTTTTGAGGCTCTCTATCTGTACGTCTTTCTGTTAAAAGTTGCTAAGTTTTGCCTTAGAAACTATGTCATCCGATCAAGTCCACCGCTGCCCGTTTCCTTCTGTAAAACTATGTCTTCCGGTTGACGTCATCTAATCATCCGCCCAGCGTATTCATACCTTCTGGTTGACGTCAGCATAAATCTTCCGCCCAGTTTAAAACGATGTCTTCCGGCTGACGTCATCTAGCCATCCGCCCAGTGTATTCATGTCTTCCGGTTGACGTCAGCATAAGTCTTCCGCCCAGTTCCGAACTATGTCTTCCGGCTGACATCATCCAAGTCATCCGCCCAGTTATTTATATCATCCGGCTGACGTCACCTAAGTCTTCCGCCAGGGTAATGCCTGTATCTTCCGGTTGACGTCATCTATTCTTCCGGCTGACGTCATCACCTCCTCCGCCCAGTTTATTCACAGTTTCTGTTTACATCTTCCGCTGAACACTGTTCCACTGTTTTGTCTTATTCGACATCCACCGCCAATTTATCTCTTCCGCCCAACAGTATTTATATGTTTTAAGAATTTCATTCCCTCCTCCGCCAGCCTTATGCTAAGTTCGTTCTGTATCCATTATTGAAACCTTTGTGCTTCCAATCCTAGAGAAACTCTCTATCTTCCAGTCCAGTTATATGCCTTAGTCATCCGCCCAGTTATATGCCTTAGTCATCCGCCCAGTTATATGCCTTAGTCATCCGCCCCAGTCAAAGTCAATTCTGTCATCCGCCCCAGTCAAAGTCAATTCTGTCATCCGCCCCAGTCAAAGTCAATTCTGTCATCCGCCCCAGTCATCCGCCCCAGTCAAAGTCAATTCTGTCATCCGCCCCAGTCATCCGCCCAGTTATATGCCTTAGTCATCCGCCCAGTTATATGCCTTAGTCATCCGCCCCAGTCATCCGCCCAGTTATATGCCTTAGTCATCCGCCCAGTTATATGCCTTAGTCATCCGCCCAGTTATATGCCTTAGTCATCCGCCCAGTTATATGCCTTAGTCATCCGCCCAGTTATATGCCTTAGTCATCCGCCCCAGTCAAAGTCAATTCTGTCATCCGCCCCAGTCAAAGTCAATTCTGTCATCCGCCCCAGTCAAAGTCAATTCTGTCATCCGCCCCAGTCATCCGCCCCAGTCAAAGTCAATTCTGTCATCCGCCCCAGTCATCCGCCCCAGTCAAAGTCAATTCTGTCATCCGCCCCAGTCAAAGTCAATTCTGTCATCCGCCCAGTTATATGCCTTAGTCATCCGCCCCAGTCAAAGTCAATTCTGTCATCCGCCCCAGTCATCCGCCCAGTTATATGCCTTAGTCATCCGCCCAGTTATATGCCTTAGTCATCCGCCCAGTTATATGCCTTAGTCATCCGCCCAGTTATATGCCTTAGTCATCCGCCCAGTTATATGCCTTAGTCATCCGCCCCAGTCAAAGTCAATTCTGTCATCCACCCCCAGTCATCCGCCCAGTTATATGCCTTAGTCATCCGCCCAGTTATATGCCTTAGTCATCCGCCCCAGTCAAAGTCAATTCTGTCATCCGCCCAGTTATATGCCTTAGTCATCCGCCCAGTTATATGCCTTAGTCATCCGCCCAGTTATATGCCTTAGTCATCCGCCCAGTTATATGCCTTAGTCATCCGCCCCAGTCATCCGCCCCAGTCAAAGTCAATTCTGTCATCCGCCCCAGTCAAAGTCAATTCTGTCATCCGCCCCAGTCATCCGCCCAGTTATATGCCTTAGTCATCCGCCCCAGTCAAAGTCAATTCTGTCATCCGCCCCAGTCATCCGCCCAGTTATATGCCTTAGTCATCCGCCCCAGTCAAAGTCAATTCTGTCATCCGCCCCAGTCAAAGTCAATTCTGTCATCCGCCCCAGTCAAAGTCAATTCTGTCATCCGCCCCAGTCATCCGCCCCAGTCAAAGTCAATTCTGTCATCCGCCCCAGTCAAAGTCAATTCTGTCATCCGCCCAGTTATATGCCTTAGTCATCCGCCCAGTTATATGCCTTAGTCATCCGCCCAGTTATATGCCTTAGTCATCCGCCCAGTTATATGCCTTAGTCATCCGCCCAGTTATATGCCTTAGTCATCCGCCCAGTTATATGCCTTAGTCATCCGCCCAGTTATATGCCTTAGTCATCCGCCCAGTTATATGCCTTAGTCATCCGCCCAGTTATATGCCTTAGTCATCCGCCCAGTTATATGCCTTAGTCATCCGCCCAGTTATATGCCTTAGTCATCCGCCCCAGTCAAAGTCAATTCTGTCATCCGCCCCAGTCAAAGTCAATTCTGTCATCCGCCCCAGTCAAAGTCAATTCTGTCATCCGCCCCAGTCAAAGTCAATTCTGTCATCCGCCCAGTTATATGCCTTAGTCATCCGCCCCAGTCAATTCTGTCATCCGCCCCAGTCAAAGTCAATTCTGTCATCCGCCCAGTTATATGCCTTAGTCATCCGCCCCAGTCAAAGTCAATTCTGTCATCCGCCCCAGTCAAAGTCAATTCTGTCATCCGCCCAGTTATATGCCTTAGTCATCCGCCCCAGTCAATTCTGTCATCCGCCCCAGTCATCCGCCCCAGTCAAAGTCAATTCTGTCATCCACCCCCAGTCATCCGCCCCAGTCATCCGCCCCAGTCATCCGCCCCAGTCAAAGTCAATTCTGTCATCCACCCCCAGTCATCCGCCCCAGTCATCCGCCCCAGTCAATTCTGTCATCCACCCCCAGTCATCCGCCCCAGTCATCCGCCCCAGTCAAAGTCAATTCTGTCATCCGCCCCAGTCATCCGCCCAGTTATATGCCTTAGTCATCCGCCCAGTTATATGCCTTAGTCATCCGCCCAGTTATATGCCTTAGTCATCCGCCCAGTTATATGCCTTAGTCATCCGCCCAGTTATATGCCTTAGTCATCCGCCCCAGTCAAAGTCAATTCTGTCATCCGCCCCAGTCAAAGTCAATTCTGTCATCCGCCCCAGTCAAAGTCAATTCTGTCATCCGCCCCAGTCAAAGTCAATTCTGTCATCCGCCCCAGTCATCCGCCCCAGTCATCCGCCCCAGTCAAAGTCAATTCTGTCATCCGCCCAGTTATATGCCTTAGTCATCCGCCCAGTTATATGCCTTAGTCATCCGCCCAGTTATATGCCTTAGTCATCCGCCCAGTTATATGCCTTAGTCATCCGCCCCAGTCAAAGTCAATTCTGTCATCCGCCCCAGTCAAAGTCAATTCTGTCATCCGCCCCAGTCAAAGTCAATTCTGTCATCCGCCCCAGTCAAAGTCAATTCTGTCATCCGCCCCAGTCATCCGCCCCAGTCATCCGCCCCAGTCAAAGTCAATTCTGTCATCCGCCCCAGTCAAAGTCAATTCTGTCATCCGCCCCAGTCATCCGCCCAGTTATATGCCTTAGTCATCCGCCCAGTTATATGCCTTAGTCATCCGCCCAGTTATATGCCTTAGTCATCCGCCCAGTTATATGCCTTAGTCATCCGCCCCAGTCAAAGTCAATTCTGTCATCCGCCCCAGTCAAAGTCAATTCTGTCATCCGCCCCAGTCAATTCTGTCATCCGCCCCAGTCAAAGTCAATTCTGTCATCCGCCCCAGTCATCCGCCCCAGTCAAAGTCAATTCTGTCATCCGCCCCAGTCATCCGCCCAGTTATATGCCTTAGTCATCCGCCCAGTTATATGCCTTAGTCATCCGCCCAGTTATATGCCTTAGTCATCCGCCCCAGTCAAAGTCAATTCTGTCATCCGCCCCAGTCAAAGTCAATTCTGTCATCCGCCCAGTTATATGCCTTAGTCATCCGCCCAGTTATATGCCTTAGTCATCCGCCCAGTTATATGCCTTAGTCATCCGCCCAGTTATATGCCTTAGTCATCCGCCCAGTTATATGCCTTAGTCATCCGCCCCAGTCAAAGTCAATTCTGTCATCCGCCCCAGTCAAAGTCAATTCTGTCATCCGCCCCAGTCATCCGCCCAGTTATATGCCTTAGTCATCCGCCCAGTTATATGCCTTAGTCATCCGCCCCAGTCAAAGTCAATTCTGTCATCCGCCCCAGTCAAAGTCAATTCTGTCATCCGCCCCAGTCAAAGTCAATTCTGTCATCCGCCCCAGTCATCCGCCCAGTTATATGCCTTAGTCATCCGCCCCAGTCAAAGTCAATTCTGTCATCCACCCCCAGTCATCCGCCCCAGTTATCCGCCCCAGTCAGAGTCAATTCGTCATCCACCCCCAGTCATCCGCCCCAGTCATCCGCCCCAGTCAAATTCTGTCATCCACCCCTGCCATCCACCCTTGTCATCTACTGTAAGTCTTCCACTGTATGATTTCCAGTTTATGTTTATTTATTTTACTTTTATTTTATTTTATGTCATCCTTTTTAAATGTCCGTGAGTTTTAAAAAGTCGAAAAAAAAATAATTGTCCCCGTTTTCTGTAAATGTCCCGGAGTGACAGCTCGATTCTCGGATCCCGATCAGGTCCGGTTTCGGGCTGTCACAGATATTAGTTGGTTTGCCCTCTATCAATTTGAGTTTCTTATAGGTGAATAGTGACACTAAATATTAACTCGCCCTTAGATTACATAGAGCCTTCTCAAAGAATTTTATCTCAATGGTGCAAGTTATGGTAAAACTCTAGGATTTTCCATCTTAGGTAGGAGTTTCTTTCGAAGTACAGCGCTGCACTCCTCAGTTAATACAATGGTCTTGAACTTATTCAATCTTCTATTTTGGATAGGATTCTCTTCATAAACATTACTTAGCTTGATTATGCTCTAAGCTGGTATATTTATTTGAAGCTTTTTGAAAACCTCCAAAAATTTAGAAAATTGCTTATCTAGTTTTGCCTTCTCGAACCTTTGAAGGAATAGTGGTGGCAGATAAGTAGAAAAATTATCTATCTCATCTTTATTTTCTAGCTTGTTCTGAACTTCTTTGTCTTTAGCTTCTTTATATCGTTGAACAACGGATGAAACACATTTAGTTTCATGAACTAACTTAAATATCTTTTTCTAATTTTTTATTGTCATCGCATTGCAGTGCTCTTTGCCTTCTTTTTTGGGATTATTCTATCTATTATTGGGGGAAATTCTTCTAGTTGGTCCATCTGAATATTCAAATTTCTAATTAAGGCAAAATGTCTTATTGACAACATTCACGTTTCATTCATAAACTAATTAGTATTAGAAGGCAGTTGAGCCATCAAGTCTTCCAAGCTTGGCTTCTTCTCTTATAGTGGTGCGTGTGAGTGAACCTGGGTGGAGGCATTGGCTTTGAAGACGATGCATTCCCGTGATTATTGCTCCATGAAAAATTAGAGCAAGTTCTCCAGCAAGGACTGTAATATTCTAAGTTTGGGTTATTCTGCAGCCAGTCCAAATTTCCCACATACTGAACAAAATCTAAGCTTATCGTGTATTAATTTAGATCATATCTCCCTCCATAATTCTCATAACGAATCATAGTGTTTTGAATTGAATTCACGACCAAATCGTGAGAGCAGTTATTGCAATCCAATTCATGAATCCCAACCACTTTTTTGTGCAAAGATCTTTCCGTTTGCCACTGATAATTGTTTGATGTCATGTATTCTAACAATCCATAAGATGCATCAATGGGATTTAGCCATAATGTAATATCTTTTCTCATTCTTGCAGTCTTACCTGGTGGGAAGTACTTGACCAAAATTTTTCGCTTCAGAACTTGCCATATAGTGATGAAGCTTTTAAAGAATTGTGTTGTTCTTCTTTAATTGCTTAGTCATTACACGTTCTTGAAATAAGAATTGCCTTTTTTCTTCTCAATTCCTTTTACACGTCCTCTCGATTTCAAAATGGAGAGAAAATAGTTCGACACCGTTATCATTCTGCATGCAAATACTTAAGCGCCTAAAGAATTAAACTAAAATCAAAATGATTTTTACTGATATTAAAAATTTAAAATTAAAACAATTCTCTTGCCACAACTTCAAAAACTTGTTTGTGATTTTACTGTGAATAGAGTGATGAACCCATGATGAATTGATACAAATAAATTTCTAATTACCAATGTAATTTCACTTTGACTTTATTTAAACAACAAATCCTTGATTTATGAGATTAAAACAACTGACAAACTAAAAGTTAAATATAAAATTAATTACTTTTCAACAAAATAAAACCCGAGATCACCAATTAGACCTCAACATTTCACATAATTTAATTATATCCCTTTTAAACTAATTAATTTGTATGAGATTTTTAATTGAAACCCTACCTTAAAGTCTCTTTCGATAACCGATTAGACGTTATAGTTCAAACAAAATGAACGAACTCAATACGAAGCAATAAAACTTAAAAGATAGAAATAAAAATAGATTTACATGTAGAATTCAAATGGTAATCCTAGGAAAGAGAATTTAGTTCATGATAGTTAGAAGAGAAACAACTTAAATACATTGAATAATGATACCCATGAAATTTCAACGAAAATAAAGAGAGAATAGAGAGACAAAAATAATTAGGTTTTTCGTCTCGATAGTTCGTCTCACGTCGCCGTAATCTCCACAAGAATCATCATCAAAAGAACATGAAAGTCTATGTTTTGAGACGTGCTTTTGAGTCTCCAATCTCTTTTTGTTGATATGGGTTATTCATATTTAGAGAACGTCGTTAAACCACTACATTGACCTAATTTTTCTAAGGAAATACCGAATCATCAAGTTATAAGTGATCTAGCGTTGCACAATCCGGCTCTAGGGTAGCGTTGTAGTGCTCCCTAGGGTTTTCTACTTTTTAATGTGAGTAATATACAATGCTCTGGATAGGCGCTGTAGCTCTGAGCCTTGAGTAGCGAAATTTCCTAGGGGGCTAAAATGCTCACGATGATCGTTGAAGCACTCACACTTTGTTTGCATTGGTCTATTTTTGCGGGCCATACAACACTCTACAGTTCTGCAATTTTGAGACTTGCTAAAATTAACAAATTTGCCTTCAAAACTCAGTCTCCATTTTTGATCTATTTACCATTCATGTCCTGCTAAAGACATACCAAAAGTAACTTGCATTGACATTATAAACTTATAAAACTCACGATTAAAAAGTACTTAATTCATTGGTATAAAACCGACTCATTAAATCATTTATTAAAAAAACACAAACCCAAAAAAGAAACGTTCTCCAATAGACATCTATACATACTAAAAATGTGGATGCATGGATTTTCTTTGAATATTTTTAATTATTTTGTCAATTATCATTTTAACCTCAAAAGATAATATATTAATATATTTTGATATTTAGATTTTTGGATTTATTTATTTCTATTTTGTAAATTACCATTTTGACTTTAAATTAAAATATATTTTTATATTTTGTCACGAAATTTTTTGTTTTTATCAAATTATAAATATTTTCATATAACTTATTAATTTATTTTTAAATTATCATTTATGTTTGAATTTTGTTTCAACATTTTGATTTATTTTATTTTTATTTTGTCGATTACTATCTTGATCTTAACATATTAGATATTAATATATTTTGTCACGATGATTTTTCGTTTTTACTATCAAATTTTGTTTTTTTACTAGGTATCTTCTATTAAATAATTTAATAAATATCTATCTCTATCTCTATATCTATATCTACTATACATATTAAAAGATGGATCCTGAGTTTCTTTTAATGAATTTCTTTTAGTGTACATCTTGAATTTCTTTCAATGACATTTTTTTAATGTTTAAAGTTGTTAGTGACATTTCTTTTAAATATTTTAAAGTGCGAATTTCTTTTGGTAACATTTCTCTTAAATGTTTTTAGTGGCATTTCTATATCTACACATACTAAAATGGATGGATTCTGAATTTCTTTTAATAGCATTTCTTTTAAATGTTTTAAAGTTTTTAGTGACATTTATTTTAAATATTTTAAAAATTTTAGTGACATTTTTAAAAATATTTGTAAGTTTAAAGATTTTTTTTTTAAGAATTTTTAAAGTGTATAAGACAAAATAAATGTAGTCACTTGTCAACTTAGTAGTTGCACATTCCATCTCTCTCTCCAATTGTTACCACCGAATAAAACAAGAAGGTGAAAAGTCACAAATTTATATCATATTTATTTTTTCTACATGTATCCCAAAAGTCTTCTTAATCATATTCGCTATTTTCTCATGTGCATAGTGATATTTTAATTTTTCTTTCTTTTTAATTTTTCTTGAATGACACATGTACTTTTGTTTTTATGTTTGTAGCTTTTTTCACCCTCTTTCATATTTTGGTGACTATTTATCTTTTTAGTTTTTGATTTTTTATATCTTTCATGAAACATCGAATTTTGTTTTTTTTATTATGTACTTGTAATTTAATAAAAATATAATATATTAAATTATTTTTTTATGACGATTATTTATTTTTGTTGGGAGATATATCACATTTTGGCATGTGATTGAAAGCATGTTTTGCCCATAATTTTGGGTCATATGATTCCAGATAAAGGTATGCAATTTTATCCACAAGTTCTAGCCTCTTCAGCACTTGCTTGAATGCAGCTGCAATTGTTGCTCGTGAAGAATTCATCATAGCATCTTTGTAAAGCTTACCACGTAACCTGATTTTGAAGTTTTCATATATGCCGCAGACAAAATCTAATCTCGACTTCAGGAACCTGGTTTTCTAGTTTCTTTACAGGTTTTCTAGTTTCTTTACAAGCCTCTACATTTAACAAATTCAAATGTTAGACAATGTACATAAAAAGTCCACGCAAACCACATAGTAGTGAATAGTTCAATACCTTCTGTTGGTTGGATATAAAAAAAATCTCATTTTACCAACTCCAAAAACTATGTCCACATGTCCGTACATTCAGTTTCAACAACTGCAATGACAACCGAATATATTCTGTCATTTCTGTCAATTCTAATATCTATTAGAAGCTGCTCTGTACATTTGCCCTTCAAATGATGTAACACCCGGCATTTTTGGCCATGAAATTATTCCTTGAATTATTGGTCAGGATTATTTCGCTATTAATATAGTGAATATTTTATTAGAATTGTGGGATGTTTAGTGAGGGAGACCAAACCAAGGAGTAACTGAAACAAAGAACTAAATGACAATTTAGTTGAAAACCAAAGAGGAGCAATTTAGGAAGTAGATTAAGGTTGGTGGGAGTGAGCCAATGTGGGCATGCCACTTGTCCAAATCTTGTGGAAGAAGCCAAATCTCACTTTTCTCTTCTCTTTCACATTAAGCTTTCTACTTTCACCCTTCACTTCTCTGTTTCCTTCCATCTCTTCTCTGTTTTCTCTCTTCCAGGTGACTGCGACCATTTCCAAAACTTTGTTTCTCCTGTTTTCTTCTGTTTCCTCCAGTGAAGGTAATCATCTACTAAAGTTAATAAGTTTGGACAAGTTAAAATGTGAGTTTTGTCGAAGTTTAGGGTTAAGATATTTTGGAGAAAACTCACTATTTTTGGATGAAAACACGTAGGTTAGTTTTCTAAAGGTTTGAATGGAGTTTTGAGCATGTCCTACTAAGTTATTAGTTAGCATTTGCAGCTCTATTTATTTTCCTTGCGTGCATGTTTTAGGTTCGTGCATCACCGAGGCAACACGATCAAGACTTACAACTTCACGGATAACAGGTAAGTTCATGCGTATAGGTTCGGCCCTACAATACGGAGGTACTAAGTTTATGTTGTTGGGATTACCGTTGGGTAGTTAAACCGTAGGTTATGTTTTAGGTTAATTGTGTTTTATTTTATGTCTTGCTTTGTTGTTTTGCCGCCTGTCTCTATTATGTTCAAGCACCGTGAATGTTCATGCATACACGTTTTTCCTGAAAGTCATGTAAATGTTTTCCGTACACGATTTGAAGTTAAGAAAGTTAAAATGTGAATGTAATGTATGGTTAAGTGTGGACGAGGACTGACATCCTGTTCTTGTCCTTCCCTGGGACTCATGTAAAACTGTCCTCGCCAAGGACACCCTGTACCTTGTCCTTCCCTGGGACCCGCAAAATTACTAACCAACGTCATGTATTGTTATGTCAAGTATGTATGTGCGCCAGTTCCTCTATAAGCCCCACTTATACCTCCATGTCCAGTGAAACGTAATGTAATGTAACGTAATGTTCATGTATTTGAAAATGTTCATGCACAGCATATTCATCACTGCATTCCATGTTCTTACTGAGCTCTAGGCTCATAGTTGAACTCCCTGTTGTAGGTATGGATCCTCCAGATGAGGACTTTGTGCCTCAAGCTGATGAGTAGTGGTAGTTGACGAATCGAGCTCATGGTGATTGGTTGCTGCAGTCAGACAAATGTTATTCCTGTGAGAATTGTATTTTTGAAAGTTATGTCAAGTTCTGTATAGCTTTTGAAATTTTAAAACCGATGTGAAAACTGTGTGTTCATGTTTTCAAAACTTCTGTTTTGTGAATTCTGGAAATGTATGACAAGTTCTGTTTAGCTTCCTTAGATTTTAAAACAATGCATAAACTCTGTGTTGGTGTATTCTGGAATTGTTGGGATTTTCTCTTTTAGGTTGTGCATGGATTTTCTCTGATTTTAGAGCTATCCATGCAGTCTGGTTTTTCTTAAACTTCTGTCATGTTTTCTGAATGTCCAAAATTACGTTTTGAATCGGTTTCTGAAGTTTGAAGTTTTTATGCCTTCTGTTTTTATGTCTTCCTATTAAAACAGTCGTCCATTCTGCCCTTTAAAAACAGTTGTCCATTTTATCTATAAAACAGTCGTCCACACCTTCTGTAAATAGTCGTCCACGCCTTCTGTAAATAGTCGTCCACGCCTTCTTTAAAACAGTTGTCCACTGTTTTTGTCTTTTAGTGCAAACGTCCACGGACTCCTATATCCACTGTTTTTGTCTTTTAGTGCAAACATCCACGGATTCCTGTGTCCACTGTTTTTGTCTTTTAATGCAAACGTCCACGGACTCCTGTGTCCACTGTTTTTGTCTTTTAGTGCAAACGTCCACGGACTCCTGTGTCCACTGTTTTTGTCTTTTAGTGCAAACGTCCACGGACTCCTGTGTCCACTATTTTTTTTGTCTTTTAGTGCAAACGTCCACGGACTCCTGTGTCCACTGTTTTTGTCTTTTAGTACAAACGTCCACGGACTCCTGTGTCTACTACTTTTTTCTTTTAGTGTAAACGTCCACAGATTCTATCTTCTGTGCGATTCTCCATAACTCCTGATTGTCCACGGCCACTATAGCCTTCCACAGTTTGTCTTCCAGTTTATGTTTTTCCCATATTATTTCCTGTTTTACTTCTGTTTTTCATATCTTCCCGTCTTCCTGCTTTCGTTTAAACTACTCGTCCACATTTTTAGGTTCCTGTTCTTTTATGTTGTATTCTGTACATTCATTTTTTCCTGTTTTATTCTGCTCAATCATTCCAGTCGTCCATTTCTGTTTTATGATTTCTTGTCTTCACGTCTTCAGGTTTAAGAGTTTTAAAAAGGGCAAAAGTTCTTACATTCAAAGTTTATTTTGCTTTCTGTTTCTGTTGGTTATTCTGTTGACTATTTCAATTGACCACTCCAGTTTTGAGTCTTCAGAATTTTATGTCTTCTGACTTCAGTCTTCCTGTCTTACATCTGTCTTCATGTTTTGTTTCTGTTACTTATCCTTGTAGCCTGATTTGTAAATTGCCTTCCAGTCTTAAATTTCCAGAGAAGGTTTATACTCTGTGTAAAGTTTTTATAAATGTTTAAAAGTTCAAAAAAAATAGTCCACGTTTTAAAATGTCCGGAGTGAGGCTCCTTGACCCGATCGGGTTGGGGGTCGTCACAAATGACATCCATCAAGACATAACACATGTCTACCTTCCTCAAGTAAAATTGTCTTACATGCAGCCAAACACATGTAGGCTCTCTTGAATATTGGTTCACGTGACAATTCTGGTCGATCAACACTAGTAATAAACGTGTTATCAATATTTATTTGTTCTACCTCTGTTGCTTATGACCATAGTTGTTTATATTGCTCATCTCCACAACCATCATTCATTTTCCGAGCATGGTTTTTTGCTCTATATGCTAGTGTCCGCGTAATGTTGATGTTATACTCTCGTTGAACTGTCTCAATTATTGACGGAATTTTCCATTCAAGATGACTTCTAAACTTGTAACGCCCCGAACCCGCCCCAGCTCGGTGCGTCACATTTCAAACCCAACCCGTTTGTAAAACGACGTTTAAAATAATTTTTGTAAATTTTTCGACTCGTTTTCGGGTTTTTCAAACCCTCGAGTTTTGTTAGAAAGTGTGCCCCAAATACAGTTAAAATGCGTCAGAAAATGTCGGGTTAAAACAACTTCGAAATAGGAAACTTTGAAAAAATTAAAATTTAAATGTTTTTTTTTATAAAACAGTGGCGATTGATCGCCACAATGTGGCGATCAATCGCCACCCTCTCTGGTGCTACAGTACCAGAGAGGTGGCTGGCAATCGCCCCTGGCGATTGCCCCTGCACTCCCAGCCGACCCTCACCCCTTTTTCTTCAATTTTCTCCAGGCTAAACACTTCCAAAAATTCTAAAATTTTTACCATATACTCCCAACACCTAAATCTTCAAGTCCCGTAAATTTCGTGGAAAACCGACTTCAAACGAATTATAACAAAAATAGTGAACGCAACCCGACGTTATTTATTTTAAAATCAAAACGGACGGCATAACGCCTAAAATCCGATAAACCAAAACATGCAATTTAAAACCGGAAAATATATAATTTCAACCCACAATACGTACGACCACTATCCATCAACACAAGTGACTCATAAGCCGTCAAAATAATTATGAAAACATTTGTAAAACCTATGTGCCAAAATGTACCAAAAATCCTTCTAAATACACTCAAAACCAAACCTTTACAATTTAAACCATTTAGAACACCCACCAACTATCTACATACCAAAATAATAACCGCCCACAAACCCGAAGAAGACAGTGGTCAAGACGCCCCGACAGCTGCCTGCACCGGCACGCTCCATACTTCCCCGACTGGCTCATGCACTAGGCTCACCTGTAACCGCGCTGTTACCTACACCATAGAACACACACTCACACGTAAGCTTACGCTTAGCAAGTAGGGATTAACAAATATAAACATACACACACAATTTCACACAAAATCCTAACCCATCTCTGAGTCTAGTTCCTAACTCAATTCACATCTGAGACTCGCTTCCCAAGATGCGTATCCATCTGAGTCTCGCTCACCAAGATGGGCCTAATCCTCCGAGTCTCGCTCCCCAAGAGGGCCTAACTCAATCACCTATTATACATTTGAGTCTCGCTCCCCAAGATGCGTATCCATCTGAGTCTCGCTCACCAAGATGGGCCTAACTCAATTCACATCTGAGTCTCGCTCCCCAAGATGCATATCCATCCGAGTCTCGCTCACCAAGATGGACCTAACCCAATTCACATCTGAGTCTCGCTCCCCAAGATGCATATCCATCCGAGTCTCGCTCACCAAGATGGACCTAACCCAATCACCTATTGCACATCTGAGTCTCGCTCCCCAAGATGCGTATCCATCTGAGTCTCGCTCACCAAGATGGGCCTAACTAAATTCACATCTGAGTCTCGCTCCTCAAGATGCATATCCATCCGAGTCTCGCTCACCAAGATGGACCTAACCCAATTCACATCTGAGTCTCGCTCCCCAAGATGCATATCCATCTGAGTCTCGCTCACCAAGATGGGCCTAATCCTCCGAGTCTCGCTCCCCAAGAGGGCCTAACTCAATCACCTATTACACAGCTGAGTCTCGCTCCCCAAGATGCGTATCCATCTGAGTCTCGCTCACCAAGATGGGCCTAACTCAATTCACATCTGAGTCTCGCTCCCCAAAATGCATATCCATCCGAGTCTCGCTCACCAAGATGGACCTAACCCAATTCACATCTGAGTCTCGCTCCCCAAGATGCATATCTATCCGAGTCTCGCTCACCAAGATGGACCTAACCCAATCACCTATTGCACATCTGAGTCTCGCTCCCCAAGATGCGTATCCATCTGAGTCTCGCTCACCAAGATGGGCCTAACTAAATTCACATCTGAGTCTCGCTCCCCTAGATGCGTATCCATCTGAGTCTCGCTCACCAAGATGGGACTAACTAAATTCACATCTGAGTCTCGCTCCCCAAGATGCGTATCCATCTGAGTCTCGCTCACCAAGATGGGCCTAATCCTCCGAGTCTCGCTCCCCAAGAGGGCCTAACTCAATCACCTATTACACATCTGAGTCTCGCTCCCCAAGATGCGTATCCATCTGAGTCTCGCTCACCAAGGGCTCCCCAAGATGCATATCCATCCGAGTCTCGCTCACCAAGATGGACCTAACTCTATTCCCCTTACCGTTCAAACTAACTCTACCCTTTTTACATTTTCATCTTACCACTACACAAACCAATCACTACACAAACCAATCACTACACAAACCAATCACTACACAAACCAATCACTACACAAACCAATCACTACACAAACCAATCACTACACAAACCAATCACTACACAAACCAATCACTACACAAACCAATCACTACACAAACCAATCACTACACAAACCAATCACTACACAAACCAATCACTACACAAACCAATCACTACACAAACCAATCACTACACAAACCAATCACTACACAAACCAATCACTACACAAACCAATCACTACACAAACCAATTGTGTAGGCCCGAAGGCAACAAACACACGTCCACTACTCACCTGACGTCTCTGTATGTGTACCCAAATTTACTGTCCAAGTTCAAATGACCATAACTTCCTCGTTTTTCATCGGATTTCAACGTGCCACCCCAATTCGGAAACCTCTACACGTCTACTATCCATTGAAACACTCAAACAAACCAAATACACAACTTAGCCAATCCGAAATGCTCAGACCAGAACTGGTGACCTATATGTCAAAAATCGGTTTTTATACAACTTTCACCAAATCCTTAATCTAACTTAGACAAATCATCCACTCAAACAACAACCAATTTCCTACCATCAAAATACAATACAAACACCAAATAATAACAAATCCAATAGTTCATCAAACAAACTCAAACACCAAACAATACACTATCAAACAATAAATCCTACCGTTCCATGGTGTAGGCCCGAAGGCAACAAACACACGTCCACTACTCACCTGACGTCTCTGTATGTGTACCCAAATTTTACTGTCCAAGTTCAAATGACCATAACTTCCTCGTTTTTCATCGGATTTCAACGTGCCACCCCAATTCGGAAACCTCTACACGTCTACTATCCATTGAAACACTCAAACAAACAACCATCCAAACTAATCTATTTAAAGTTTAAACCAACAAAAGTATGAAAAACAAACCAGCAAGAAATGGAAATTTCGTAGGTTCCCTATTATGGTTTCCAAACCCTAACTAAATCTCTACAAAACTCAACAAAACTCTCAACAATCAACACCTAAAGACATCCCCAACAAAACCCACTTAAAACATACCTAAAATCCTTGCAAAAATGTTGAAATGAAGGAAGGAAGAACCCTAGCAATGGCTGCCAATCGTGGAGAAGAAAGGAGAAGGAGAAGAAAGTTTTCTTTTTCACTTAACTTTACCAATTTATAAAATTAAGTTTTTCTTCTTTTGATTCTTTCCACCAAGTTTTCTCATTTATAAAATAACCCCTCCCTTATCACTTCACACTTAACCAACGTGGATAACTCTCTCCTAACCATCATTCACTTATTATTATTTATTTATTTTCATTAATTCCTTTGAATTTTCAACAACAATTTCTATTGGTTGTATGCTATTTTGACTTTTCAAACACATCTTTCCTTTGAATTATCAAACCTCTTTCTTCTCTTTGAACCACTTCTAAACCCTTCATCAATTAACATGAACCTACACTCACTTCTCTCACTCTAATGCTCCTCACGTTATAGAAAATTCCTGGGTGTTACAAAACTTGCCCCGGTAATTAGTTGCCATCCATTTTGTTGGGCGTGTCTGTTCTTCATGGTACGTGCATAGGTGTGCACATTAGTGAACGTCTTAATATGATATGTTGTATCGTTTTGCATCTTCGACGCATGCAATCTCCATTTACACTCATCTACGCAAACCGCAATCAACCTTTTTGTTTCACTTCTAGCGAATTTCACATTATGCCCATTTTGCCTTGTATTTTCAGCAACCAAATTCTTGAGCTCTAGCAAAGAACTAAATGTCTATTTCAACTCAAATTCACAATATCCAGTCATCGATGATGCACACAAAAGCATTCTACCATTCGAATGCCCATCGGAATCAGACTCTCATTCTTTAAGTGAGTAAATGTCCTCGTTCAAACTAGAAGAATCTGATCTCACGTCCACATCCATTTCCTCATTCTCAACTTCAACTGAATCTCCAAAACACTCATTTTTGTTCCCTCATTATCCAAATTCTCATCACCTTTGTTACCAAGAAATTTTTCATTTTCGACACTACATTCACCTTCTACATTGTCTTAATCATCCATCGCCTCTACACAAGTTTTCACGTATTTTTTCTTTTCCAAATTGCAGATCATCTGGATAACATTTGAATTTGTAGTTAAAGACCTCAACTCGTCGCCTAGCCTACGCTGTGGCATGCAATATTGTAGCATCTTCCACTGAGTCATGTCAAATTCTTGTAGAAATTCTTTCATCGCTAGCATTGACATCGTATCCCCATCATACACGGGAACAACTTCTTTATGTCCACCCATTTATTGCATTTTGCCTCTGCTAGGTGTGACAAATGTTCCACCTATGTTGAATTCAATTGTTAATTCTTCCTTCCCCATATTGTTTTAAATCACTTGTAACAGATCACATTGATTGAATCAATATGAGGAATCTCAGTAGCCAAATTATGCATAAATGAATCTCAGTAGCATGAACAAAGTGACATTCTGCACAGATGCAGAACACATCAAAACACAGTGACCAAATGAATTTTGGTAGCATGAATAAGAATGGTTTGAATTCGTAACGAATTTGCCACTGAACAATGACAATTTTTAAGTTGTCATAATGAAAAATAGCATCCCATGAGCCACGAATCACAGTTTTTACATAACAGTGAAGGAAAATTTTTGTTGAACCTCCGTACCAAAGGAGATTAGGACAAATATAGCTTGTCGCTTGCTTTATCATTCAGGTTCTCATCACGTGGTGGTCATTGGTCTTTGCCGTTCGCATTCAACCTGCAACACCCGAAAGTTTATCGGCTTAGTAATTACGTAACGCATCATGTCCTTTAGTTATTTGATGCAATTAATGAAATGTTATTAGGAAAAGTAAACCCAAAGTTTAGAAATAAATTTGGTTGAAACAAATGAAAGGAGTTAAAATTCTATTTAGTTTAAAACATGTGGAATTTAAGTAAGATGATATAGGGTTGAAAATATAAATTGATAAATTATGGGGTGTTAATAAAAAAAAGGTAGCCAATTGCTTGACTATGAAGAAGCCACAACATCATGAAGAAGGCTTCTTGAAGAAGCTTCTTCATTTGAAAAAAAAAAGGAGAAAGGAAGAATACCTCTCTCCCTCCCCCTCCCCAAGAGACCAGCGACTTCTCCCTCCCCTCAGCCGATTTTCTTCCCTCTTTTCGCAATCTGAGATACGATCTTGGTTCCTTTCGTATGGGTTTTTAATTTTTGGCTTAAAGAAGGTTTGGTTATTGGTTTTGGCTTGATAATTGTGGGTTTTGGTTGAGATTTGTAAACCTTAATTCTTGATACACAAAAATGTTGGTTCTTTGTTGAATTTTTCTCTTCAATTGGATTTAACAACGTATTGGATGGTTTTATTGGAAAGAAGTGGATTGTCGTAGGGTTTGTGAAAAATATAAAACATTTGGTTTAAAAACGGGGTAGTTTCTGAGATGGATAATTTCGGGCTGTGATGTTGTGTTTAGTTTATTTAATGTATTTCAATATGATAATGTAATACCCGGCTGTACGAAATATTAGTATTTTAATATAAATGACATTTTTGTTAATATGTCAACTCAAGTCCATTTTATGAAAAGAAAGCGTTATTATGATCCTAATGATTTATAAAGATTTTAAGAAAAATTTCGGAAATTTTAGGAGTTTAACGCTAATTTTACGAGACTTACGTTTATCGTAATATAAAGGATACTTCAGTAAAAATAGTAAACGAGGTCCGTTTTGCTAACAGACAGTTTTAATGGAACCCTGATAATAAGTTGGAGTTATAGGTGAAATAAGAGAGTTAGGAGAAACTGAATCGTCGGGTAATTAACGAAACAAAGGACGAAACAAATAGAAAATCAAAGGAAGGGAGAAACAGTAATTTATAAAGTCAATTTTTATTACATTTCACTCTTTTCTCCCTCACTTACTCTCTGCTTCTCACGAAAACGCCAGAACACCCCTCCCCTGCGATTTCTCCCTTCTCCTAGCGGAGATCCCTCCTTAACGCCGATGATTCCTCTCCGATTAGCCTCCGGTTCTTCGTGTTTTCTTCTCCATTCACGATTCTAAGTAAGTCTCTAACGTTTCCCGACTTTAGTTCTTAGTTTTACGGAGGTAAAAACGATTAGGGTTTCGTTTAGGGTTTGTGAAAAATATGATTTAGGGTTTGAAATTTATAGGTTTATCGTAGTTGTGAATATAATGAACGTATTGAGTATTGTTGGACGAAGTTAATCGATTTAGGACGAATATTAGAGATTGAAGAATTTTTGGGTTTTGGGGAAAGCTCGTTAATGGTGGTTCTGAGATATCGAGCGTTAATTGTTTGTTAAAATGCCTCGATTAGTTAGGTTAGAACGTTAGGAATTTCCTTAGTTAAGAATTTCGTTAAAATTGGACGTTAATGATTCGAATTCGTATTGACGACAAATTGTGAATTTGCCTTAGGTAAACAACGCTCGTGGATGGAGCTTGAAGTTCAACGCGCACGAGGTAAGTTCTTGTGGCTTACTCTGGCCGATAGGCCTACACCGTACGTCGAAGTTATCTCGAGGAGTTTTGGTGACGTGTTTGTTTAAATTGCTTTGGTTGGGTAGTTTAGGTTCAGTTGTTCTATAGGTTGTTTGCTATAGTGTTTTGATGGTATTTGTAGTGTTTTGATGGTATGCTCCTTATGTATGTTTATGGTTATATTGAACTGTTCATGCATCATGGTTTTAAAAATGTCATGAAAATGAATTTATGCACGGATTTCATGAAAAGAACATGCATGTAAAGGCAAGTAAAGTATCACAGTAAACAACCATGACATAGGGTTATCGGGGATGAGGTTCAGACTTGGCGTTCCGTGGTGAGCGAGTTTTCCTCCCTTCAGATGGTGTGGGCTGTCTAACCGTTGGACGTGCCCTATTCATCTGTCGAGCATTTCTGATAACCATAGACTGACACGTACTAATATATGAAATGACATGGACGGTTTTCATAGCATTGAGCATACATGATCATGCATTAGCATTTACGTAGAGCTTGCTGAGATTTTTATCTCATAGATTGTCTGTATGGTGTAGGTGATCTTGACATAGGTGAGAACGAGATCCCTCCACCCAAGGAATGATGCAGTTGAAGGAGGATGGCCTGTGGGGGTGCGCTGGGCAGTCGGTGTGTTTTGACCCATGGGGATTTGTGTATGTATTTTTGGGATTTGATGGTTAGTATAAAATGTATAGTTGAACATATTAGGATGTTTGGATCTGATTAGTTGATAGGTTACGTTTTGATGTTTTTAAACGTTTTGGTAAATTGAATTTATAAAACGTTTTGTTAAGAATTTATCTAGATTTTTATGAACTGCTTGGTGATTTTAGCAGGAGGAAATGTTTGGTTTTCAAACGGAACCATGCAGTTCATTTTCATGAAGATGTACTTGGTTTTAATTGCGTTTTGAGTCGTTTATTTCGAGTGATTGGTGAAGTGTGAAATGGGTGAGATTTGAGCGATTGTATATTACGTGTTTATGGAGTAGAGTATGTTGAAGTTTTAATGTAGATTATGTGTATATGAATGCAAGGAAAAAGGAATGAAAGAAAGAAAGAGGAAGGAAAAAGGAAAGGGAGAGGGTGGCACTCCCTGGAATCCAATTTCAGGGAGAGTGGGGATCGATCTCCTAAGGAGGGGATCGATCGCCCCTTTTGGTCGCCACACTCTGGAAAAATCCAGAGTGTGTGGCGATCGATCGCCCACAAAGGGGCGATCGATCGCCTGACCATCGATCGCGAGGCGATCGATGGTCACAAGGAGGGGCGATTGTTCGCCCTTCCAATTTTTGGCACTGGCGATCGATCGCCAGTTTTGGGTGATCGATCGCCCCTGCCAATTTCAGGACAAATGTCCCTATTGTCCCTGGCCGATTGTTATTTAGTTTTTAATTGCTTTAAATTTGTTTTATAATTGTTTTATGTTTTTGTTTAAATGGTTTATAAACATAGACTTCATCGATTTCAATTCCGATTTCGATTCCGACTTTAAAAGTTTTATTTCCGCTCAAACGTTAGGTTTAAAGTTTTAAGTATAAAAAAAATAACACGGAAAAATTAAGAATAGTGTAAGGGTCGCTACAGATAAACTAGACACTTTAAGGTTTACGTAGGCTTTTGAATTATCAAATTCGGACCTATATTCAATTTGTTATGATTTTTCAAAGTTGGACAAATTTATGGAAAACTCCAAAAATTTAAGTTGAGTTAGTTTCAAATTGAATTCTTTGATGTTGCACATGCCTTAATTGAGTACTTGGATTGAGTGAGATTCAATTATGCTCATATCATGGCATGAATTGGAATGGTAATTGAAATTTGTATGTGAATATTGGATTGAACTTTATAAACTTTGTTATGGTTCGAATCAATTAAATTGAATGTATTGGATTTCTTGAGTTAGGCTGAATTATTGGTTGGAGGCATGCTTATGGTTCCGTTTAATTTTTGGAAAACTATTTGGAGCTATGTGATTTAGTAGGTTGCTTGGTTTTGGCTATGTGGAATTGGATAACTTGTTAGTTACTGGAGTTGGTTATAGATGAGATATTGTGAATTTATGTTATTGGTAGTTTTGGATTGGGTGCCTATTGGATGACTATTGGTTAAGTGGAAGTTGGTTTTTGTAACACCCGGCATTTTTGCCATGTAATTATTCCTTAAACTGTTGAAATGGAATTTATTGGCCATTAATAAAATGCGTGTTTTATTTGAAGTTTTATAATACCTTACAGAAGAGGAGATTTTTGGAGAAAACGGATCGAAGAATTTAAGTCACAACTTAATTGGAAAACCAAATTATGTTCAACCAAAATAAAACTATTTGGTTAGAAATCAATGGAAGGGTAAATTGGGAAGAAATTAAGGTTGGTGGGAGTTTGCCAATGGTTGAGTGACATCTGGCAACTTGTTGAAGAAGCTAAGCTCTTCCTTCTACGTGAAACCTTCACTTCTCATCTGTTTCTTTCTACTACTACTCCCTGTTCTTTCTTTCTAGCGATTGTGACAAAATACCAACACTTTGCTTTCCCAGTTTTTCTTCTGTTTCTTCCAACAAAGGTAACCATCCACAAAAGTTATCAAGTTGAATAGGTTATAATGTGAGTTCTTGTTGGAGTTAAAGATTTCGATAATATGGAATAAACTTCTGTTTTGGATAAAAACACGATAGACTGTGTTCTGAAGGATTGAGTAGAGTCTGCTGCATATCTTACCAACTTATTAGTTAGCATTTGCAGCTGTTTAATTCCTTTACATGCGTACTACAAATCCGAGCGTTCCAGGGACATTCGAGCATCTTACACCGCAGCAGACAGGTAAGTTCATACTTATAGGTTTGGCCCTTAAGGCCCTACAATACGGAGGTACTAGGTTTATGTTGTCGGGATTTCTGTTGGGTAGTTAAACCATAGGTTATGTTTTAGGTTAAGTGTGTTCTGTTTTATATTCTGCTTATTATTCTGTCGCCTGTCTATGAATGTTCATGCATACACGTCTTTCTCTGAAAGTCATGAAAATGTTTTCTGCACACGGTTTGAAGTTAAGTAAGATAAAACCTGTAATGAAATGTATGGTTAAGTGTGGACGAGTACTGGCATCCTGTCATGTACTCCTGTTATGTCCTGTTGTGGCATGTACTCCTGTTGCGCCAGCTCTTCTTCCCACTTATACCTTCCCGTCCAGTGAAACGTAATGTAATGTAATGTAATGTTCATGTATTTGAAAATGTTCATGCATAGCATATGCACACTGCATTCTAGTATGTTCTTACTGAGCCCTAGGCTCATAGATGAACTCCCTGTTGTAGGTACAGATACTCCAGATGAGGATCTTGTGCCTCAAAATGACGAGCTGATGTAGTTGGAGGATCGAGCTCCTGCTGCAGTCAGACAAGAGTTAATCCTGTGAGAATGTGTTTTCTGAAGTTATGTCCAATATTGTACCATCTTTTGAAGTTTTAAAACATTTGAAATGTAGGCCCAGTTCTGTACTACTTTGTGGTTTGTAATTCAACCTGCCCCCCGAAAGTTTATCGGCTTAGTAATTACGTAACGCATCATGTCATTTAGTTATTTGATGCAATTAATGAAATGTTATTAGGAAAAGTAAACCAAAGTTTAGAAATAAATTTGGTTTGAAACAAATGAAAGGAGTTAAAATTCTATTTAGTTTAAAACATTGGAATTTAAGTAAGATGATATAGGGTTGAAAATATAAATGATAAATTATGGGGTGTTAATAAAAAAAAGGTAGCCAATTGCTTGACTATGAAGAAGCCACAACATCATGAAGAAGGCTTCTGAAGAAGCTTCTTCATTTGAAAAAAAAAAAGGAGAAAGGAAGAATACCTCTCTCCCTCCCCCTCCCCAAGAGACCAGCGACTTCTCCCTCCCCTCAGCCGATTTTCTTCCCTCTTTTCGCAATCTGAGATACGATCTTGGTTCCTTTCGTATGGGTTTTTAATTTTTGGCTTAAAGAAGGTTTGGTTATTGGTTTTGGCTTGATAATTGTGGGTTTTGGTTGAGATTTGTAAACCTTAATTCTTGATACACAAAAATGTTGGTTCTTTGTTGAATTTTTCTCTTCAATTGGATTTAACAACGTATTGGATGGTTTTATTGGAAAGAAGTGGATTGTCGTAGGGTTTGTGAAAAATATAAAACATTTGGTTTAAAAACGGGGTAGTTTCTGAGATGGATAATTTCGGGCTGTGATGTTGTGTTTAGTTTATTTAATGTATTTCAATATGATAATGTAATACCCGGCTGTACGGAATATTAGTATTTTAATATAAATGACATTTTTGTTAATATGTCAACTCAAGTCCATTTTATGAAAAGAAAGTGTTATTATGATCCTAATGATTTATAAAGATTTTAAGAAAAATTTCAGAAATTTTAGGAGTTTAACGCTAATTTTACGAGACTTACGTTTATCGTAATATAAAGGATACTTCGGTAAAAATAGTAAACGAGGTCCGTTTTGCTAACAGACAGTTTTAATGGAACCCTGATAATAAGTTGGAGTTATAGGTGAAATAAGAGAGTTAGGAGAAACTGAATCGTCGGGTAATTAACGAAACAAAGGACGAAACAAATAGAAAATCAAAGGAAGGGAGAAACAGTAATTTATAAAGTCAATTTTTATTACATTTCACTCTTTTCTCCCTCACTTACTCTCTGCTTCTCACGAAAACGCCAGAACACCCCTCCCCTGCGATTTCTCCCTTCTCCTAGCGGAGATCCCTCCTTAACGCCGATGATTCCTCTCCGATTAGCCTCCGGTTCTTCGTGTTTTCTTCTCCATTCACGATTCTAAGTAAGTCTCTAACGTTTCCCGACTTTAGTTCTTAGTTTTACGGAGTTAAAAATGATTAGGGTTTCGTTTAGGGTTTGTGAAAAATATGATTTAGGGTTTGAAATTTATAGGTTTATCGTAGTTGTGAATATAATGAACGTATTGAGTATTGTTGGACGAAGTTAATCGATTTAGGACGAATATTAGAGATTGAAGAATTTTTGGGTTTTGGGGAAAGCTCGTTAATGGTGGTTCTGAGATATCGAGCGTTAATTGTTTGTTAAAATGCCTCGATTAGTTAGGTTAGAACGTTAGGAATTTCCTTAGTTAAGAATTTCGTTAAAATTGGACGTTAATGATTCGAATTCGTATTGACGACAAATTGTGAATTTGCCTTAGGTAAACAACGCTCGTGGATGGAGCTTGAAGTTCAACGCGCACGAGGTAAGTTCTCGTGGCTTACTCTGGCCGATAGGCCTACACCGTACGTCGAAGTTATCTCGAGGAGTTTTGGTGACGTGTTTGTTTAATTGCTTTGGTTGGGTAGTTTAGGTTCAGTTGTTCTATAGGTTGTTTGCTATAGTGTTTTGATGGTATTTGTAGTGTTTTGATGGTATGCTCCTTATGTATGTTTATGGTTATATTGAACTGTTCATGCATCATGGTTTTAAAAATGTCATGAAAATGAATTTATGCACGGATTTCATGAAAGAACATGCATGTAAAGGCAAGTAAAGTATCACAGTAAACAACCATGACATAGGGTTATCGGGGATGAGGTTCAGACTTGGCGTTCCGTGGTGAGCGAGTTTTCCTCCCTTCAGATGGTGTGGGCTGTCTAACCGTTGGACGTGCCCTATTCATCTGTCGAGCATTTCTGATAACCATAGACTGACACGTACTAATATATGAAATGACATGGACGGTTTTCATAGCATTGAGCATACATGATCATGCATTAGCATTTACGTAGAGCTTGCTGAGATTTTTATCTCATAGATTGTCTGTATGGTGTAGGTGATCTTGACATAGGTGAGAACGAGATCCCTCCACCCAAGGAATGATGCAGTTGAAGGAGGATGGCCTGTGGGGTGCGCTGGGCAGTCGGTGTGTTTTGACCCATGGGGATTTGTGTATGTATTTTTGGGATTTGATGGTTAGTATAAAATGTATAGTTGAACATATTAGGATGTTTGGATCTGATTAGTTGATAGGTTACGTTTTGATGTTTTTTAAACGTTTTGGTAAATTGAATTTATAAAACGTTTTGTTAAGAATTTATCTAGATTTTTATGAACTGCTTGGTGATTTTAGCAGGAGGAAATGTTTGGTTTTCAAACGGAACCATGCAGTTCATTTTCATGAAGATGTACTTGGTTTTAATTGCGTTTTGAGTCGTTTATTTCGGGTGATTGGTGAAGTGTGAAATGGGTGAGATTTGAGCGATTGTATATTACGTGTTTATGGAGTAGAGTATGTTGAAGTTTTAATGTAGATTATGTGTATATGAATGCAAGGAAAAAGGAATGAAAGAAAGAAAGAGGAAGGAAAAAGGAAAGGGAGAGGGTGGCACTCCCTGGAATCCAATTTCAGGGAGAGTGGGGATCGATCTCCTAAGAAGGGGATCGATCTCCCCTTTTGGTCGCCACACTCTGGAAAATCCAGAGTGTGTGGCGATCGATCGCCCACAAAGGGGCGATCGATCGCCTGACCATCGATCGCGAGGCGATCGATGGTCACAAGGAGGGGCGATTGTTCGCCCTTCCAATTTTGGCACTGGCGATCGATCGCCAGTTTGGGTGATCGATCGCCCCTGCCAATTTCAGGACAAATGTCCCTATTGTCCCTGGCCGATTGTTATTTAGTTTTTAATTGCTTTAAATTTGTTTTATAATTGTTTTATGTTTTTGTTTAAATGGTTTATAAACATAGACTTCACCGATTTCAATTCCGATTTCGATTCCGACTTTAAAAGTTTTATTTCCGCTCAAACGTTAGGTTTAAAGTTTTAAGTATAAAAAAATAACACGGAAAAATTAAGAATAGTGTAAGGGTCGCTACAGATAAACTAGACACTTTAAGGTTTACGTAGGCTTTTGAATTATCAAATTCGGACCTATATTCAATTTGTTATGATTTTTCAAAGTTGGACAAATTTATGGAAAACTCCAAAAATTTAAGTTGAGTTAGTTTCAAATTGAATTCTTTGATGTTGCACATGCCTTAATTGAGTACTTGGATTGAGTGAGATTCAATTATGCTCATATCATGGCATGAATTGGAATGGTAATTGAAATTTGTATGTGAATATTGGATTGAACTTTATAAACTTTGTTATGGTTCGAATCAATTAAATTGAATGTATTGGATTTCTTGAGTTAGGCTGAATTATTGGTTGGAGGCATGCTTATGGTTCCGTTTAATTTTTGGAAAACTATTTGGAGCTATGTGATTTAGTAGGTTGCTGGTTTTGGCTATGTGGAATTGGATAACTTGTTAGTTACTGGAGTTGGTTATAGATGAGATATTGTGAATTTATGTTATTGGTAGTTTTGGATTGGGTGCCTATTGGATGACTATTGGTTAAGTGGAAGTTGGTTTTTGTAACACCCGGCATTTTTGCCATGTAATTATTCCTTAAACTGTTGAAATGGAATTTATTGGCCATTAATAAAATGCGTATTTTATTTGAAGTTTTATAATACCTTACAGAAGAGGAGATTTTTGGAGAAAACGGATCGAAGAATTTAAGTCACAACTTAATTGGAAAACCAAATTATGTTCAACCAAAATAAAACTATTTGGTTAGAAATCAATGGAAGGGTAAATTGGGAAGAAATTAAGGTTGGTGGGAGTTTGCCAATGGTTGAGTGACATCTGGCAACTTTTTGAAGAAGCTAAGCTCTTCCTTCTACGTGAAACCTTCACTTCTCATCTGTTTCTTTCTACTACTCCCTGTTCTTTCTTTCTAGCGATTGTGACAAAATACCAACACTTTGCTTTCTCAGTTTTTCTTCTGTTTCTTCCAACAAAGGTAACCATCCACAAAAGTTATCAAGTTGAATAGGTTATAATGTGAGTTCTTGTTGGAGTTAAAGATTTCGATAATATGGAATAAACTTCTGTTTTGGATAAAAACACGATAGACTGTGTTCTGAAGGATTGAGTAGAGTCTGCTGCATATCTTACCAACTTATTAGTTAGCATTTGCAGCTGTTTAATTCCTTTACATGCGTACTACAAATCCGAGCGTTCCAGGGACATTCGAGCATCTTACACCGCAGCAGACAGGTAAGTTCATACTTATAGGTTTGGCCCTTAAGGCCCTACAATACGGAGGTACTAGGTTTTATGTTGTCGGGATTTCTGTTGGGTAGTTAAACCATAGGTTATGTTTTAGGTTAAGTGTGTTCTGTTTTATATTCTGCTTATTATTCTGTCGCCTGTCTATGAATGTTCATGCATACACGTCTTTCTCTGAAAGTCATGAAAATGTTTTCTGCACACGGTTTGAAGTTAAGTAAGATAAAACCTGTAATGAAATGTATGGTTAAGTGTGGACGAGTACTGGCATCCTGTCATGTACTCCTGTTATGTCCTGTTGTGGCATGTACTCCTGTTGCGCCAGCTCTTCTTCCCACTTATACCTTCCCGTCCAGTGAAACGTAATGTAATGTAATGTAATGTTCATGTATTTGAAAATGTTCATGCATAGCATATGCACACTGCATTCTAGTATGTTCTTACTGAGCCCTAGGCTCATAGATGAACTCCCTGTTGTAGGTACAGATACTCCAGATGAGGATCTTGTGCCTCAAAATGACGAGCTGATGTAGTTGGAGGATCGAGCTCCTGCTGCAGTCAGACAAGAGTTAATCCTGTGAGAATGTGTTTTCTGAAGTTATGTCCAATATTGTACCATCTTTTGAAGTTTTAAAACATTTGAAATGTAGGCCCAGTTCTGTACTACTTTGTGGTTTGTAAAACGATGTATGGAACCTGTATTGATGTTTAAAACCTCTGTATTTGACAGTTGAATTATGTTTTGAAGTATTCTGGAATTTGTTTGGAATATTTTCTGTTAGTCTGTGCATGGATAGTTTCTGGTTTTAGAGCTATCCATGTAGTGTGATCATTCTTAAGTTTCTGTCATGTTTTCTGTGTGCTCGAAAAATATGGTTTTTGAACTGGTTTGAGAGTTTGAGACTTTCATGTCTTCTGTTTTTATGCTCTCTGTTTGTATGTCTTCCTGTCAAAAGTTGTCAAATTCTGCCCCTTTTAAACTACATCTTCCGATCACGTTCATTGCTGTTTTAAGTGTGCATCCACCGATAGTCACTGTTCACATTTTGTCTTATTCGCATCCACCGCCAAACAGTGATTTTGCCATAGCTTTTTCTTCTACCGATTACGTTTACTACCTTTATCTGCTGATGATGTCATCACAACTTCCGATGACGTCATCACACATTCCGATTACGTTTACTGCCTTTATGTGCCGATGACGTCATCACAACTTCCGATGATGTCATCACACATTCCGATTACGTTTACTGTCTTTATCTGCCGATGACGTCATCACAACTTCCGATGACGTCATCACACATTCCGATTACGTTTACTGCCTATATCTGTCGATGACATCATCACATCTTCCGATGGCGTCATCCACATCTTCCGCCAATCTTCCGCCCAGTTTAATTATTCTTCCCGCCCCGTTTTAAATACATCTTTTGCCTTACCTTTTTCCGGTCCGGTCCATTCATATTTCCTGCTCACTTCTTCTCCAGTTTAAGTTCTCTTTAATGTCCTTTGTCTTCCTGCTTTCCCTCTGTCACCCTTCCTGCATTTCGGTTTCTTCTGCTATCTATTGTTGAAACCTGTTTTGTTTTCAGCTGCAGAGAACCCTCTCTCTTTGCCAAGATTTAAAAAAATATAATGTACAAAATAAATATAGTCCCTGTTTTCTGTTATCTGTCCCGAAGTGATGGCTCCGATCCCGGGCCCCGATCGGGTCCGGTTCTGGGCTGTCACAGTTTTGGTTTTAAATGAAATGTTTTTATGAAAGACCAAGTCTTCGCTGCGCAATTTAAAACATTTTACAATATTGTTTTAAGTCAAAAGTAAAACTTTAAATTTTTACGAAATTTTGAGTAGAATCTTGGGTCGTGACACAACCTCATCACCTGACGTTTGTTGCTTCCTTCTCCCTCTTCTGCTCCCTCGGTGTTCAAAAGCTCGATGCCCTTTTTGCGAAATGAAAGATGAAAACAAGAACGAAGGAGAATGAAAAATATAAAACAGAGAAAACATGCAAATAATGTGCACTTTTTTAACTCCGCTTAACAGAGTGGTTCGATTTGGTAATAGTGGATAACCTGATGTTCGAATTGACGAAAAAAATTGTTAAGTATTTGAATTAAAAAACACCTCATAGTTCAATTTTATATTTGATATTTACCCTTAAAATATTTTCATATAACATATATTTTATTTAAGTTATCATAATTTTTTGTTTTATTAGATTACTAAGCAATTCAAGTCTCTTCATTTCTTTAATGATATGTAATTTAAATGTAATATATTAATTTATATTGTCATAAAGATTTTTTTTATATCAATTTATATTGTAATTACTGTTAATTAATTTAAGAAATATTATAATAAAGTATATTCATATAACTTATTATTTTATTTTAAATTATCATTTATGTTTGGATTTTGATTTAATATTTTGATTTATTTTATTTTTTTCATATATCATTGTGACTATAAATTATGAGATATTAATATTTTTATCATAACAATTTCTTACAAATTTTGTTTTTACTTGTACTTATCAATTAAGTAATTTAATAAATATTATAATAAAATATCTTTATATTAATGCTTATCTATTAAGTCACCATGTTTTTTCATTTTATTAAGTTTTGTAACATAGTTGTTTATGAAGTTAATGTTAGCATGTAGCGTTATAGTTTATTTCTACTTATAGTTTATTCTTCATTATAGCATTTTCCTTATTTAGCCTTGACATTATGTAGGGGTGGGCACGGGGCGGTCCGGTCCGGTCCCGAGCCTGGATCGAACCGGCCCGAACATGTTCGGGATTTTTTTTTTTTCAGAACCTAGATCGGTCCGGTGCAGGACCGGGATCGAACCTGGACTGCACCCGAAATCCCGGGCCGGTCCCGGTTTGGTCCCGGTTTCGCCCGGCGCCATTTTTTTTTTTTTAACAGAAAAATTTATTAAAAATGAAAAATCTTTAAAAAAACGATGAATATAACAAAATAAATACAAGTATGTAATATATTTACTAAATGACCCAATTAAACCTTAATAAAATTATTCTGTTATTATGTAATATACTTACTATTATATTGGCGTATTTTTGTCGAAGAAATAGTAGAAGAAATTAATTTATATAAATAATTTTAAATGAACAATAATTGAATTTAATTAAGAAAAAAATAGCTTTTTTAAAGCCCAACCCTATAATTCTCACTCATTATCTTTGTTGCTTAAAGTTCATTTGCCCTATTCCCTCTTCCTTATCCTTCATCCCTCTCTTCAGGTCCTCCACACAGCAAACCAGTAGAACGGCAAACAACAGAAGAAAGAAGAAGCTTCTGCAACTTCAAAATTTGGATTTGATTCTTGGGTTTTGGTTTTTTACATATAGTTTTACAGAAGAGTTCGAGAAAAGATTGGAGTTTTTAGGTGCTTCGGTCCGGTCCCGGTTCTTCTGGATTTCAGGGGCTGGACCGAGGACTGGACCGAAGCTCCTCGGTCTAAGGTTGCCTTGAACTTGGACTGGACCTCGGTCCAAGGTTTATGGACCGAACCCGCCGTTCAGGTCCGGTTCCCAGTCCACGGTCTGGTCCTGCCCATCCCTAACATTATGTTTGTATATATATACATAGACATTTACAATGTAAGTATGATTTTCATTAAAGTTGACAAATATCGAAGAGAAATCTCTTTCACGTTTCACTCTCTCTTATTCTCTCTTTCTTCTTCCATCTCCTTCCTCATTCTCAGAATCATAACTTGATATCAGAGCTATGGCGTCTTCAAGCTCCACAGTTCCAAATTCTCCCCAATCGTGAGCCTCAACATTGCAAATGAAATGTGGATAGCTCTTGGCCAAAAATTTTCCTCTACTTTCTTGGCCAGAATAACAGATTTACGCAGTCAACTACACAGTTTATCAAAGGATGGACTCTCGGCCACGACATATATACAGAAGATTACAAAAATATGCAATACCTTATCAGCCATCGGAGAGCCGATTTCCTACCGTGATCACCTAATCTACCTCCTTGGTGGTTTGGGTAGTGACTATAATCCGTTTGTAACCTCTATCACGAGCCGATCCGATCAACCAACTCTCGGCGAGGTCCATAGCCTCCTTCAGAGCTATGACTTTCATCTAGAGAAACAGAACTCTTCTTCACTTCCGAATCTGAGCTCCCTTCAAGCCAATGCCGCCGTTCAGCGGCCGTTTCTGTCATCCTCGGTTGTGTTCAACCAGAATGTAACACCCGACAACTTCAACCAGGTGACTTCCTAACTGTATTAACGGTCATGAATATTCAATCTTCACGGTTTAGAGTTTTGTGCCAAGCTTAATTAATTACTATATGGATTTAAACTAGGTTGAGTGGCAAAATTGTAATAATGGAGGATTGAGACCTGTATTTAAAGAAAATGGAAAGGATTCAAACCTCATTTAAACCACTGTAGCCGCCATCTCTTACTCTCGGCGATTTCCCCTCCCGAGCTCTCGCTCTCGCTCTCTGTCAGCTGGAAATCCCTCCTTCGACGATCGGTTTCCTTGCTGCTTCTCGGCTACTTCGTGCTCGAGGTACGAGTTTGGCAATGTAGCTATCTTTTAGTCGTTAAGCTCTGTTTTCAGCTATGTGTTGAGGTTCTGGATTCTTCAATGGCCGAGTTTTAGTAAGGGTATTTTAAAATCTGAAAGTGGTAATGTCATTCCGAATCAATTTTGGACATTAAACAACCAACCCTGAGTTATCGCTAATCGAATCTGTCTGTTTTGGGTTTTGGATTTCAAACTGCACAGAGAACTATACTAAGGATTCGGGAGTGACTATAGCTATTAGATCCTAGGATGACTTGTGATTAGAACTAATAGGATTTTGTTTTAACTATTGCAATGTAAATGTTTTAGGTGAAGAAGTTTGAAGAGAAAGGAGCTCAAATTGCTAAGGAGACCAGGTAAGTGAATGTATAGGTTTCTCGGTCTTTAGGACCCTACATCAAAGGATGCTAGGTAGAAACTCATACGATGATTAGTAGTTCCTTATGTTACTGACTAGCATTTATGTTGATGATTAGTTCAATGGTAAGGTTTCATGTTGGATAGTGCTCTGTTCTGTAGCTTGATGATTTAAGAATTTCCATGTACATGCATCATGACTATTTTATGCATATGAAAATATTTTTAAGAGCATGGTTTTCTCATGAATAAAGTAAGATAATGAAGTAAATCTTATGCAACGTGAATTAAGTGAGGGTTGGGGGCAGTTTGACGTATGTCACTGTCCAAAAGGAAGGACCATGATTACGACCCGCAAGGGATTATGTACACTCTCACTGTCAACCCCCTTTACCGGCACAAATCCTCACTTAATCCACACAACATGAACGAGGAATATGATTGATGAATACCAATGATGAATATGAATGATGAATACGAATGATGAATATGAATGATGAATATGAATGATGAATATGAATGATGAATATGATTGATGAATATGAATGATGAATAAGAATGGAGATTTTGTGTATAATTACGAATAAGAAAAGATTCATGAGCATTTGTTTCTCAAACGAGCATTCATGCATACTTGTTAGTATTGCATTCCTTACTAAGCATTAGGCTTATAGTTTAAACCTTATGATGTAGGTGACGAGATTTCAGGTGAGGATCCCAAAGTTTATGAAGATGTTTGAGCTTGGTTGCTGGAAGGTGATCAGGGTGCAATTTCTGTGGCTGGATGGCAAATGAGACCCCTGGTTAATGTTTTCTTATGGTTTTAGTTATGATAATGAATATAATAGATTAAGTAGGACGAGTCTATTTCTTTCTAACATTGAGTCCTCTGTTGAAGTTGTCTGTTGATCACTGAGTCTGGAAATAATTTTAAGGATAGTTGGATGGTCTGTTTGCTTAAGTCTTCCGCTATATGAATTCTGGATGAGTTACTGATTTTCATTAGTATGAATGTTATGCCATTGAAGGTTGAAGTCAGTGAAGGATGTGTCTATCGGATGATGTAAGTGATATTTCATTGTCCAGTGACCGATAGATGTAGAGTGTTTAAGCTATCGGAAGATGTAAGTATAGTTTTGTCGTTTAGCGATCGGCAGATGAAGTGCATTTAAGTTACCGGATGATGTAAGTGATATTTCATTGTCCAGTGACCGGTAGATGTAGAGTGTTTAAGCTATCGGAAGATGTAAGTATAGTTTTGTCATCTAGCGACCGGCAGATGAAGTGCATTTAAGTTACCGAATGATGTAAGTGATATTTCATTGTCTAGTGACCGGTAGATGTAGAGTGTTTAAGCTATCGGAAGATGTAAGTATAATTTTGTCATCTAGCAACCGGCAGATGAAGTGCATTTAAGTTACCGAATGATGTAAGTGATATTTCATTGTCCAGTGATCGGTAGATGTAGAGTGTTTAAGCTATCGGAAGATGTAAGTATAGTTTTGTCGTCTAGCGACCGGCAGATGAAGTGCATTTAAGTTACCGGATGATATAAACATTGTTTTGTCGTCTAGTGATCGGTAGATGTGGTTTATTCTTCTATCGGTAGATGCAGTCTAAGGGTTTAAGTTTCTCTTCATCAGCTGATACACATTGCACTGCCCGCCGGCAGATGTGTAATGTATTTCTTTGCTGAGCGATGCCTATGAATCGCGCATGACATCTTGAGCTAAGTTACGTTTCAAAAAAATATATTACCAATAATGAATAAAGTGTGAGTAATAAGAATTAAATGATTAAGAAAGATACGGATTATGTGACGATCCCTCTAGGGGTCGTTACAATTATGGTATCAAAGTAAAATCGGGTTCTAAAATCGATTCTGCAGACTGCCTCCCAGCACAGATTGCCATCTGAGTACACTCCAGCAACTGTAAGTATTTATGATTTCAGTAAATTTCATTAAGTTAAGATTTATCTATAACTATTTGTTTAGGAATCCCAAGATGGTTAGAGGTCAGCAGAGAGAGACCAATGAGGATAGCAATGCCATTGCTCTGTTGACAGAGTTGGTCATGCGCCAATCCCGCCAGATCGAACAGCTGATGACTGTCAGAGAGGAACAAGGCAACTCCAGTACTAATGCAACTTATGATCATGGGGGTGAGCGTTTTCACCGGCTTCGACCCTCGGTATTCAATGGACATGTTTCAGATCCTATTTATGCTGAGGAATGGGTTCGAAAGATGGAGGACATGTTTAAGTATGCAAAGGTTGATGAAGGAGATAAGGTCACATATGCTGTCTTTCATCTGGAATTGAGTGCAAGGCATTGGTGGGATTCAATCTAGAACACCGCTAATGCAGGAGCTATGACCTGGGAAATGTTTAAGACTGCCTTCTTTGACAAGTACTTCAATAGGACTGTTCGGGCCAACAAGAAGAAGTAGTTCATGAATCTGCGACAAACTGGCTCTGTGACGGATTACATATGCAAATTTGATGCTTTATCACGGTTTGCTCCCCGAATTGTTGAGGATGATGAGGACAGGATTTAGCAATTTATACAAGGACTGAAACCGAGTTTGTACATGAAAGTAAAGACTGCTGGAATACACAATGTACCTTATGGTGAAGTGACGGCTAAGGCCTTGGAGCTAGAAGAGGCTGAAATGACAGCATATGCACAGCGTAAGCAGCCAAGAAATTCACGAAGGAAACTCAGCCGCCACCACGTCAGAACAAAGGATGGCAGCCGCAACAGAATAGGGGACCACAACAACAACAGCAAGGTATAAAGAGACCTTTCAATCCAAATGAAGAACAAGGGAAGGGAAAACGACCATTGGCCCCTTTATGCTCCAACTGCCAGAAGAACCACCATGGCGAATGCAAGTTGCATTTGGCCGATGCTACAGGTGTGATAAAGTTGGACACATAGTGAGAGACTGCCCCATGCCACCTGACCCAAACCGAGCAAGAGTAATGCCCCAAGTCTTTGCTATGATGGAAGATGAAGATACCATGCAGCATACGGTCATAACAGGTACAATTATGATATGTGGTATTTCTGCTTATACACTTATAGACACGGGTGCCACACACTCATTTATTGCAACCTTATTTACGTGTAAACATAAGTTGGAATACTCACCAGCTGATAGGCCATATAGTGTGATGTTACCATCAGGAAAGTCCTTGTATTCCGAGCAGATATTGAAAGGCGATATTGTGTCCTTAGGAAATAAGAAGTTATATGTAGAACTGATTATAGTTGACATGAAGGGATATGAAGTTATATTAGGAATGGATTGGTTATCCAGACATTATGCCACGATAAGTTGTAGGTCTGGGTTAGTCGAGTTTTGACCCCCTAATGGAGATCGGTATACCTTCCAAGCTATACCAAAAATAAGTAAGATACCAATTATCTTCTCGCTAGAGACTCAACGGGTATTGAATGATGGCTGTGAAAGTTACCTAGCTAGTATAATGGATACTCGGGTGAGGAATAAGATAGAGTTACAAGATATCCCTATAGTCCGAGATTTCCCTGAAGCATTTTTGGATGACTTGCCAGGATTACCACCCGATAGAGAAATAGAGTTTGTAATTGATACATATCCCGAGGCATTACCCGTATCTAAGAATCCTTATCGCATGGCACCTGTTGAACTAAAGGAGTTAAAAGTCCAACTACAGAAATTAGTAGACAAGAGATTTATACGCTCTAGTAGTTCTCCCTGGGGTGCACCTGTGTTATTCGTTAAGAAGAAAGATGGTTCCCTAAGGATGTGCATTGATTACCGAGAACTGAACAAGTTGACAATTAAGAATAAATACCCCTTGCCCCGAATTGACGACTTGTTTGACCAATTGCAAGGAGCTAAGGTGTTTTCAAAGATTGACTTGCGTTCGAGGTACTACCAACTGAAGGTTAAGAAGGAGGATGTACCTAAGACAGCTTTTAGGACCCGTTATGGACATTATGAATTTCTTGTTATGTCGTTTGGGTTAACCAATGCACCTGCAGCTTTTATGGATTTGATGAATCAAGTGTTTCGTGATTACTTGGACAAATTTGTGATTGTATTCATAGATGATATTCTCGTATACTCACAGACTGAAACTGACCACGAAGAACACCTAAGAATGGTTTTGACAACCCTGAAACAGCAACAACTTTATGTCAAGTTGTCCAAGTGTGAATTCTGGTTGGATAAGGTTAACTTTTTAGGCCATGTCATTTCTGCTGAGGGTATATCAGTAGATCCAACCAAGATTCAGGTTGTTAAGGATTGGCCACAGCCGAGGAATGTCAGTGAAGTCCGTAGTTTTCTTGGTTTGGCAGGCTATTATAGGAAATTTATTAAAGGTTTTCTATGATAGCTAAGCCTTTAACTAATTTGACAAAGAAGGACACCAAATATTCTTAGACTGAAGCCTGTGAAGATGGCTTCCAAACACTTAAGCTGAAGTTGACGACAACCTCGCTTTTGACTCTCCCAGCTGAAGGAGGAAGGTTTAGTGTTTATTGTGATGCATCCAAAGTTGGATTGGGGTGTGTCTTGATGCAAGACGGCAAGGTCGTGGCTTATGCTTCCAGGCAGTTAAAGAATTATGAACAAAACTACCCCACTCACGATTTGGAATTAGTCGCAGTTGTTTTTGCATTAAAGATTTGGAGACATTATCTGTATGGACAACAGTGTGAAGTATTTTCTGACCATAAAAGCCTGAAGTACCTCTTTACTCAAAAGGAATTAAACATGAGACAGAGACGTTGGTTAGAATTTGTTTAAGATTATGACTTCGAAATTAAGTATCATCCAGGCAAGGCTAATGTTGTAGCCGATGCTTTAAGCAGAATGTCAACGACTATGCAACCCGCGACATCAACCATGTCTATACCTTTGAGGAAGGAGGTCCAGAAGTTTGAATTGGAAATAGTTCCCGAGCTGTCAGCTTTACTGGCTGATTTATCTATCCGACCAACTATTTTCGACAGGATCAAAGAGGCACAACAAAAGGATTCGAAGGAGAATAGTAACATGACGAGTAAGTTAAAGGACGCCTCCTCGGAGTTCAGTCTCTCTAATGATGGTATTTTGAAATTTAAGAACCGATGGTACATTCCAAATGTTAAGGAGTTGCGTGAGTTGATCTTGGCTGAAGCTCATTCTTCTTCCTTTTCTGTGCATCCTGGTAGCACCAAGATGTATCGGGATTTAAGGTTACATTATTGGTGGCCAAATATGAAGAGGGATGTTGCTAAGTATGTGAAGTCATGTTTGGTATGCCAACAGGTTAAAGCAGAACACCAACGCCCAGGAGGTACTCTTCAACCCCTACCAATCACTGAATGGAAGTGGGAAAACATTGCCATGGATTTTGATGTAGGTTTGCCAAAGACAACTAAAGGACATGATAGTATTTGGGTCGTGGTTGATAGAATGACAAAATCAGCACAGTTTGTACCTGTAAGAATGACTTTCACAATGGACCAGCTTGCTGATCTGTATGTCCAAGAAATCATCAGATTGCATGGAATTCCTTTATCTATTGTATCCGATCGTGATCCTAGATTCACCTCAAGATTTTGGCAAAGTTTGCAAGGCACATTAGGATCAAAGTTATCTTTCAGCACTGCCTTCCACCCACAAACCGATAGACAATCTGAACGGACAATTCAAATACTTGAGGATATGTTGAGGGCATGTGTGCTTGAGTTCCAGACATCGTGGAGTCGATACCTTCCCTTGGTTGAATTCTCTTACAACAATAGTTACCAGTCCACCATAGGTAAGGCACCTTATGAAGCACTTTATGGCAGAAAGTGAAGGCACCTTTGTACTGGGATGAGGTCGGTGAAGCAAAACTACTAGGTCCCGAGATCTTGCAACAGATGTCAGACAAGATTGCCACTATTAGGAAAAGAATATTAAAGGCACAGAGCCGACAGAAGAGTTATGCTGACCAAAGGAGAAGAGACCTTGAGTTTTCTGTTGATGATGAAGTTTTCCTGAGGATTTCACCATTTAAAGGAGTCTTAAGATTTGGTAAGAAAGGAAAGTTAAGCCCACGATTTATTGGATCATTCCCTGTCTTAGAAAGGGTTGGCTGTACAGCTTATAGGTTGCAATTGCCTCCATCATTGAAAATGGTTCACAATGTCTTTCACGTGTCAATGTTAAGGAAATACATACGAGATCCGACGCAAGTTATTCAGCCAACAGATATTGAGTTGGAACCGACACTGGTGTATGAAGAAAAGCAGGTGCAGATATTGGAATCTGCAGTTAAGACTCTGAGGAATAAAGAGATTCCACTGGTGAAAGTTTTATGGATGAATCATGGTATCGAGGAAGCCACATGGGAAAGACAGCAGGACATGATGGACAAATATCCAGAACTTTTCACTTGATCAATTTTCGGGGACGAAAATTTTGTTTAAGGAGGGGTGGATGTAACACCCGAATACTTCAACCAGGTGACTTCCTAACTGTATTAACGGTCATAAATATTCAATCTTCACGGTTTAGAGTTTTGTGCCAAGCTTAATTAATTACATGTAGATTTAAACTAGGTTGAGTGGCAAAGTTGTAATAATGGAGGATTGAGACCTGTATTTAAAGAAAATGGAAAGGATTCAAACCTCATTTAAACCACTGTAGCCGCCATCTCTTACTCTCGGAGATTTCTCCTCCCGAGCTCTCGCTCTCTGTCAGCTGGAAATCCCTCCTTCGACGATCGGTTTCCTTGCTGCTTCTCGGCTACTTCGTGCTCGAGGTACGAGTTTGGCAATGTAGCTATCTTTTAGTCGTTAAGCTCTGTTTTCAGTTATGTGTTGAGGTTCTGGATTCTTCAATGGCCGAGTTTTAGTAAGGGTATTTTAAAATCTGAAAGTGGTAATGTCATTCCGAATCAATTTTGGACATTAAACAACCAACCCTGAGTTATCGTTAATCGAATCTGTCTGTTTTGGGTTTTGGATTTCAAACTTCACAGAGAACTATACTAAGGATTCGGGAGTGACTATAGCTATTAGATCCTAGGATGACTTGTGATTAGAACTAACAGGATTTTGTTTTAACTACTGCAATGTAAATGTTTTAGGTGAAGAAGTTTGAAGAGAAAGGAGCTCAAACTGCTAAGGAGACCAGGTAAGTGAATGTATAGGTTTCTCGGTCTTTAGGACCCTACATCAAAGGATGCTAAGTAGAAACTCATACGATGATTAGTAGTTCCTTATGTTACTGACTAGCATTTATGTTGATGATTAGTTCAATGGTAAGGTTTCATGTTGGATAGTGCTCTGTTCTGTAGCTTGATGATTTAAGAATTTCCATGTACATGCATCATGACTATTTTATGCATATGAAATGTTTTTAGAGCAGGTTTTCTCATGAATAAAGTAAGATAATGAAGTAATCTTATGCAACGTGAATTAAGTGAGGGTTGGGGCGGTTTGACGTATGTCACTGTCCAAAAGGAGGACCATGATTACGACTGCAAGGGATTATGTACACTCTCTACTGTCAACCCCCTTTACCGGCCAAATCCTCCCTGAATCCACACAACATGAACGAGGAAAAATGATTTGATGAATACCAATGATGAATATGAATGATGAATACGAATGATGAATATGAATGATGAATATATGAATGATGAATATGAATGATGAATATGAATGATGAATATGAATGATGAATATGAATGATGAATATGAATGATGAATATGAATGATGAATATGAATGATGAATATGAATGATGAATATGAATGATGAATATGAATGATGAATATGAATGATGAATATGAATGATGAATATGAATGATGAATATGAATGATGAATATGAATGATGAATATGAATGATGAATATGAATGATGAATATGAATGATGAATATGAATGATGAATATGAATGATGAATATGAATGATGAATATGAATGATGAATATGAATGATGAATATGAATGATGAATATGAATGATGAATATGAATGATGAATATGAATGATGAATATGAATGATGAATATGAATGATGAATATGAATGATGAATATGAATGATGAATATGAATGATGAATATGAATGATGAATATGAATGATGAATATGAATGATGAATATGAATGATGAATATGAATGATGAATATGAATGATGAATATGAATGATGAATATGAATGATGAATATGAATGATGAATATGAATGATGAATATGAATGATGAATATGAATGATGAATATGAATGATGAATATGAATGATGAATATGAATGATGAATATGAATGATGAATATGAATGATGAATATGAATGATGAATATGAATGATGAATATGAATGATGAATATGAATGATGAATATGAATGATGAATATGAATGATGAATATGAATGATGAATATGAATGATGAATATGAATGATGAATATGAATGATGAATATGAATGATGAATATGAATGATGAATATGAATGATGAATATGAATGATGAATATGAATGATGAATATGAATGATGAATATGAATGATGAATATGAATGATGAATATGAATGATGAATATGAATGATGAATATGAATGATGAATATGAATGATGAATATGAATGATGAATATGAATGATGAATATGAATGATGAATATGAATGATGAATATGAATGATGAATATGAATGATGAATATGAATGATGAATATGAATGATGAATATGAATGATGAATATGAATGATGAATATGAATGATGAATATGAATGATGAATATGAATGATGAATATGAATGATGAATATGAATGATGAATATGAATGATGAATATGAATGATGAATATGAATGATGAATATGAATGATGAATATGAATGATGAATATGAATGATGAATATGAATGATGAATATGAATGATGAATATGAATGATGAATATGAATGATGAATATGAATGATGAATATGAATGATGAATATGAATGATGAATATGAATGATGAATATGAATGATGAATATGAATGATGAATATGAATGATGAATATGAATGATGAATATGAATGATGAATATGAATGATGAATATGAATGATGAATATGAATGATGAATATGAATGATGAATATGAATGATGAATATGAATGATGAATATGAATGATGAATATGAATGATGAATATGAATGATGAATATGAATGATGAATATGAATGATGAATATGAATGATGAATATGAATGATGAATATGAATGATGAATATGAATGATGAATATGAATGATGAATATGAATGATGAATATGAATGATGAATATGAATGATGAATATGAATGATGAATATGAATGATGAATATGAATGATGAATATGAATGATGAATATGAATGATGAATATGAATGATGAATATGAATGATGAATATGAATGATGAATATGAATGATGAATATGAATGATGAATATGAATGATGAATATGAATGATGAATATGAATGATGAATATGAATGATGAATATGAATGATGAATATGAATGATGAATATGAATGATGAATATGAATGATGAATATGAATGATGAATATGAATGATGAATATGAATGATGAATATGAATGATGAATATGAATGATGAATATGAATGATGAATATGAATGATGAATATGAATGATGAATATGAATGATGAATATGAATGATGAATATGAATGATGAATATGAATGATGAAGCTATCGGAAGATGTAAGTATAGTTTTGTCGTCTAGCGACCGGCAGATGAAGTGCATTTAAGTTACCGGATGATGTAAGTGATATTTCATTGTCCAGTGACCGGTAGATGTAGAGTGTTTAAGCTATCGGAAGATGTAAGTATAGTTTTGTCGTCTAGCGACCGGCAGATGAAGTGCATTTAAGTTACCGGATGATGTAAGTGATATTTCATTGTCCAGTGACCGGTAGATGTAGAGTGTTTAAGCTATCGGAAGATGTAAGTATAGTTTTGTCGTCTAGCGACCGGCAGATGAAGTGCATTTAAGTTACCGGATGATGTAAGTGATATTTCATTGTCCAGTGACCGGTAGATGTAGAGTGTTTAAGCTATCGGAAGATGTAAGTATAGTTTTGTCGTCTAGCGACCGGCAGATGAAGTGCATTTAAGTTACCGGATGATGTAAGTGATATTTCATTGTCCAGTGACCGGTAGATGTAGAGTGTTTAAGCTATCGGAAGATGTAAGTATAGTTTTGTCGTCTAGCGACCGGCAGATGAAGTGCATTTAAGTTACCGGATGATGTAAGTGATATTTCATTGTCCAGTGACCGGTAGATGTAGAGTGTTTAAGCTATCGGAAGATGTAAGTATAGTTTTGTCGTCTAGCGACCGGCAGATGAAGTGCATTTAAGTTACCGGATGATGTAAGTGATATTTCATTGTCCAGTGACCGGTAGATGTAGAGTGTTTAAGCTATCGGAAGATGTAAGTATAGTTTTGTCGTCTAGCGACCGGCAGATGAAGTGCATTTAAGTTACCGGATGATGTAAGTGATATTTCATTGTCCAGTGACCGGTAGATGTAGAGTGTTTAAGCTATCGGAAGATGTAAGTATAGTTTTGTCGTCTAGCGACCGGCAGATGAAGTGCATTTAAGTTACCGGATGATGTAAGTGATATTTCATTGTCCAGTGACCGGTAGATGTAGAGTGTTTAAGCTATCGGAAGATGTAAGTATAGTTTTGTCGTCTAGCGACCGGCAGATGAAGTGCATTTAAGTTACCGGATGATGTAAGTGATATTTCATTGTCCAGTGACCGGTAGATGTAGAGTGTTTAAGCTATCGGAAGATGTAAGTATAGTTTTGTCGTCTAGCGACCGGCAGATGAAGTGCATTTAAGTTACCGGATGATGTAAGTGATATTTCATTGTCCAGTGACCGGTAGATGTAGAGTGTTTAAGCTATCGGAAGATGTAAGTATAGTTTTGTCGTCTAGCGACCGGCAGATGAAGTGCATTTAAGTTACCGGATGATGTAAGTGATATTTCATTGTCCAGTGACCGGTAGATGTAGAGTGTTTAAGCTATCGGAAGATGTAAGTATAGTTTTGTCGTCTAGCGACCGGCAGATGAAGTGCATTTAAGTTACCGGATGATGTAAGTGATATTTCATTGTCCAGTGACCGGTAGATGTAGAGTGTTTAAGCTATCGGAAGATGTAAGTATAGGTTTGAGCAAAACCCGAAGTGTTAGCAACCATTCCCAGGAATCAAAGTAGTGAATTGTGGTGCCTTTCGGGGCTACCATCACAAAACAGTAGGTTTATGCATGCTTGAGTATTTTCTGCCTGTTATGCATCTTGTTTTTGAAAGAATACGCAACTGATTTATATGTATTGGTATGGAAAGGCAAGTACAGATTAAATGTACCTAGCTATTAACGGAATTACATCCGCCCCTTAATGAAGTAGAGGATGTATAACATTGGGAGAATTGATCCCACTCCCAAGGGAACTGAAGGATCAGAATAGCTATTAAGGGAATTCATCTGCCACTTAATCGAGTAGAGGATGTATAACATTGAGAGAATTGATCCCACTCCCAAGGGAACCGAGGGATCAAATCAGTAAATGAACGAATGTACAACTGCGATGAGAAAGTAGAAACTGCATGTTTAGGTTTTATGTTTCAGCATATCATTTCATTATTGCTTTACTTGCTTAGCATTAGGCTAATAGATGAGTTTTGTGATGTAGGTGTTGAGGTAACTACTGGAGAGTTCTTTGAATTTACTGAGGAATAGGCGAAGTTGTTGAAGCACATTCATGCCACGCTTTGGTATCCTGATAAGGGGGTTTAACTGATGTCTGTTGGTGTGAAGGTTTAGTTGACAATGTTTCAATTTAAGTGTGTTGAGATTTCATGACAGTAGTGGTTTCAATATTTTGAATACGTCTTTGAGATTTTTCTGATAATAGTATTTTGTTGAGTTTTAATGTTGGTTCTTACTGGATTTTGAGTAATGCAATGATTTGAATTGTTTCTTTTCGTAGTCAGAGTTGTGTTTGCATAGCAAGGAGTAGTTGAAATGTCGCTCTGTTCTCTATTGATAGACGATGTCTATCGGCAGATGCTGAGTTGTTGTTCTGTTGTCTATCGGAAGATGTCTTCAGTGGAAGCCATCGGAAGATATAAGTAGAAAATTTGTCGTTTTGTGACCGGTGGATGTCGGGTGTTAATTTCATCGGATGATGTAGAATATAATTTGTCGTTTAGTGACCGGTGGATGTCGAGTGTTAAATCCATCGGATGGTGTAGTAGAAGTTTTTTCGTTTAGTCACCGGTGGATGTCGTGTGTTAAATCCATCGGAAGATGTAGGATGTAATTTGTCGTTTTGTAACCGGATGATGTCGAGTATTTTACCTACCGGAAAACGTGAGTAAAAGACTTGTCGTCTAGTGATCGGCTGAGGCGGGATGAACGAATCATCCGGCTGACGTCATCGGTAGATGCAGTAGCAAAACTTGTCGTTTTGCGATCGGCTGAAGCTAGAAGAATGACTCCTCCGACTGACGTCATCGGTGGAAACCTTCAGTTTTATTTCTGACCGCTTGTTGACTTTGTACAGCGGCAGATGAGTTTGAATTTTGTAACTTTTAAAGTATTTCGCGATTTAAATCTTTATTTCTTTTGGCCGATTGTTCCTTAACATCTCAACTAATTATTTAGACATTGTTCTATAGTTTTGTTTAACTCTATTTTTGCTCAAATGATTTCCGCTGAAAGTCTCTAAATGTTTTGAGGTTTTAGAAAATGTCAAATTTTGACTTTCGAGCGAAATTTTAAATTTGGTCCAAAGTTTCTTAGTCATGTTCGAGTTTATGAGTAACAAACCGGGTTCAGAAAACTCGGGGCGTTACACTGTTTTCCATGCTCCACTACTCTTTCATAATCTCTTAAGCATTCATCAATTATGTTGTGACAATCCAGTTTTCATTGAATTTTACTCTAATTATTTTTTGATTAAGGATCGGAGTTCCTCCCAAATCATCATTCGGGGTTCTCTCAGTAATGGCCTTTACAAAACTCCTTCTGCCGCTCATGCTTTATCTCTGTCTTCCACAAATTCGGCCCCTGCATCCTCAGAAAACTTTTCTACTTCTGATTTATGGCACTTCCGTCTCGGCCATCCATTCAATGCTGTTTTAATTTATGCTTTACGCTTATGTAATGTTTCATTTGATCGTTCTATTTCTGTTAAACTCTGTACTGCTTGTCAAATGAGTAAAAACCATCGGTTGCCTTTTACCAATTCTACTTCGCATGCTGTCAAACCATTTGAACTTGTGCATATGGATGTGTGGGGTCCATCCCCTATTTCTTTCGTTACGGGTGATCGATATTTTTTGTTCTGTGTTGATGATTGCACTCCTTTTACGTGGATATTTCCATTAAAATTAAAAAGTGTTGTTTATCAAACTTTTTTAACTTTTACCAAGTTTGTTCACACACAATTTGGTTGCCACTTTAAAAGTGTTCAATCTGACTGGGTGGTGAGTTCCAATCTTTAACTCCTATTTTTCAATCTCTTGGAATTCATCATAGAGTTTCTTGTCCTTATACACCAAATCAAAATGGTAATGTTGAACGCAAAAATCGTCATGTGGTTGAAACTGGTTTAGCACTACTCTTTCATTCATTTGTGCCCCAACATTTTTGGCCTTATGCTTTTTCAATCTCTTTGAATGTTTATTCAACTCTATACTTCCATACACATCACTCGTGTCTTTGGATGTTTGTGTTTTCCTTTTCTTCGACCTTTCAATCAAAATAAACTACAGCTCCGCTCTCTCTCTTGTGTCTTTTTGGGTTATAGCTCTCATCACAAGAGTTATCAGTGTCTCAACCCTTTATCAAATCGAGTTTATATCACCCGTCATGTCACATTCGATGAATTGTCCTTCCCTTTCTCCTCTTTTCCTCCATCTTTGCCATCTTCATCTTCCATCTCTATTCCTATCGTATCTTTACCCATTCCCTCATTCTATGCTCCATACCCTCCAACCGATCGAATTTCTATTAGTCCACCCAATCACTCTCTCACCTCTATTGTCCCTATTTCTTCCCCTCATGTCCCAATTCTCCCTGATCACCAGAGCACTAGATCACCTACCATCAACTGTCATTCCATGAAAACTCGATCCAAATCTGGCATTACCAAACCCAGGGCTCTATCGGCCCTCATTGGATGTCTGCTATGCACGATGAAATTTTCGCTCTTCATAAGAATAAAACTTGGCAACTAGTTTAATTACATATAGGTGCAAAAATTATCGATTGCAAGTGGGTTTTAAAAACGAAGCTTAATTCAGATGGCTCGATCAGTCGTTATAAAGCAAGGTTAGTAGCAAAGGGGTATGATCAATCTGAGGTAGTTGATTATGAGGAGACATTCAGTCCAGTGGTCAAACCTACTACCATACGCACAATTTTGGTCTTAGCTTTTTGTCTTGGGTGGATAATCAGACAACTGGATGTAAGCAGTGTAGGATCGGAATTGTCTAAGAGGGGGGTGAATTAGACTTTTTAATTTGAGTCAACCTAATTTCTCCTTTGATTAAACTTATAGATTTAACACAAGTAATCAAATAATGTAAAGAGAGAGAGAGAGAAATTCGACACCAGTATTTTTACGTGGTTTAGCCAAACTGCTTACGTCCACGCTCCAAGGATCACCCCTTGAATATCCTTACCCTTCTCCTCACGAGAATACACAGATCGGGATTCCAGGCTCCGATCAACTGCCTTTACAGATCTGGATTGAACTTCACGGGCGTCAATCCACTGCCTTTACAAATGATTTGAGTTTGTAAAATTAAGTACAAACTACACTCTCACAGTAATTGAATCTCAAGTTAGGATTGAGAGATGTAGAGAAAATACAGAGTATTATCACTTTCGCAGCTTAGGGCTCAGTATTCAAATTTGCAAAAAGTTGTTCCTTCGTGCTCTAAGCTCGACTTAAATACTCTGTCTTCAAATCGGCTTGGCTTCAATGCTCCTTATCCAATAATAGAAGTTTAGTTACCGTTGGAGCAGCTTTCGTACAAGTTCAGGTAGCCGTTGCCGTTTGTAGTTGCAAATCTTCGTCGCCATTAATGTTCTGGAGTTATGGCTGAAAACGACGTCACTGTAGCTGCGCGGCTAATTTGAATTCTGGCGGAAGACAAAGCTGAGTTAGTCTTGAACCGCCATCGGATGATGAAGCTTTAAACGCTTGAACCGGCATCGGATGATGAGCTTTAAACGCTTGAACCGCATCAGATGATTAAATCTTAGACGTCTTCCGCCTTTGTCGTTTAGTGGCCGGAAGAGTAATTTGGTTTACTCATCCGCCTTGTCGTTTAGCGAGCGTAGGACTTCATCGTGTTAGCTCATCCGCCTTTGTCGTTTAGTGAGGCGGTGGATCTCTTCATTTTCTCTCATCCGCCTTTGTCGTTTAGTGGCCGGAAGAGTAATTTGGTTTACTCATCCGCCTTTGTCGTTTAGTGGCCGGAAGAGTAATTTGGTTTACTCATCCGCCTTTGTCGTTTAGTGGCCGGAAGAGTAATTTGGTTTACTCATCCGCCTTTGTCGTTTAGTGGCCGGAAGAGTAATTTGGTTTACTCATCCGCCTTTGTCGTTTAGTGGCCGGAAGAGTAATTTGGTTTACTCATCCGCCTTTGTCGTTTAGTGGCCGGAAGAGTAATTTGGTTTACTCATCCGCCTTTGTCGTTTAGTGGCCGGAAGAGTAATTTGGTTTACTCATCCGCCTTTGTCGTTTAGTGGCCGGAAGAGTAATTTGGTTTACTCATCCGCCTTTGTCGTTTAGTGGCCGGAAGAGTAATTTGGTTTACTCATCCGCCTTTGTCGTTTAGTGGCCGGAAGAGTAATTTGGTTTACTCATCCGCCTTTGTCGTTTAGTGGCCGGAAGAGTAATTTGGTTTACTCATCCGCCTTTGTCGTTTAGTGGCCGGAAGAGTAATTTGGTTTACTCATCCGCCTTTGTCGTTTAGTGGCCGGAAGAGTAATTTGGTTTACTCATCCGCCTTTGTCGTTTAGTGGCCGGAAGAGTAATTTGGTTTACTCATCCGCCTTTGTCGTTTAGTGGCCGGAAGAGTAATTTGGTTTACTCATCCGCCTTTGTCGTTTAGTGGCCGGAAGAGTAATTTGGTTTACTCATCCGCCTTTGTCGTTTAGTGGCCGGAAGAGTAATTTGGTTTACTCATCCGCCTTTGTCGTTTAGTGGCCGGAAGAGTAATTTGGTTTACTCATCCGCCTTTGTCGTTTAGTGGCCGGAAGAGTAATTTGGTTTACTCATCCGCCTTGTCGTTTAGTGGCCGGAAGAGTAATTTGGTTTACTCATCCGCCTTTGTCGTTTAGTGGCCGGAAGAGTAATTTGGTTTACTCATCCGCCTTTGTCGTTTAGTGGCCGGAAGAGTAATTTGGTTTACTCATCCGCCTTTGTCGTTTAGTGGCCGGAAGAGTAATTTGGTTTACTCATCCGCCTTTGTCGTTTAGTGGCCGGAAGAGTAATTTGGTTTACTCATCCGCCTTTGTCGTTTAGTGGCCGGAAGAGTAATTTGGTTTACTCATCCGCCTTTGTCGTTTAGTGGCCGGAAGAGTAATTTGGTTTACTCATCCGCCTTTGTCGTTTAGTGGCCGGAAGAGTAATTTGGTTTACTCATCCGCCTTTGTCGTTTAGTGGCCGGAAGAGTAATTTGGTTTACTCATCCGCCTTTGTCGTTTTGTGACAGGTGGATTGATTTTTGTAAACGACTCCGCTCTTGTCGTTTTTGTGACCGGTGGATTGATTATATGTTTAACACATTTCAGCCCTGTACACTTAATCACATGCATTAAAAACTAAAATACCCTTTTTAAGGGTATCTCAAACAGATCTAACTCAAAGCATTTCATTAAATTCAATTAATAAATATAATCAAATTACAATATTAAACAGAAAAATACATCATCAAAAACAAATTTAGACTTAAACATCATTTAAGTCAACAATCTCCCCCTTTTTGATGATGACAACCTATCAAAATTTGATTAAGTATAACTCCCCCATAATCTAAGCTCCCCCATAATATATGCACCTTATTCAGAAGAACAAACAGAGAGCATATCCAGAACTAAATCAAAGAACATTTCGCGCACATTTCGCGCACATGTCTCCCCCATTGACATTATCAAAAACAATAAACAGAGAAAGACAGCAGAATCATTGCATTCAACAAAAGAATATTAAGAAGGAAATAGCTCCGGATTCAAAATAGAGGTCCATAAAGAAAATGTATATAGATAAAACAAGATTATCATCAATGACAGGAATCTAAAAATTGCTTCCAAAAGGCATGGATAGCCCAAGAAGGCAATGTGAGGGAAGGATTGAAAAAGGCATCCACTAGAGCATGAAGGGTAGCAAGATCAAGAGGTAGAGGTGCCTGATAGATCACCAAGTCCGTACAGGTATTAGCAATGGGAGATGGTTCAGGAGAAGCCATTAGATCCTGACTTGGAGAAGGCTCGATTGGAGGAGCAACAGGAGATGGAGGCACTACCAGAGAGGCAGTAGGAGATGAATCCATTAGACTGGAGGGCTCGAAGGATGGCTCCAGTACAGAAAGAGCAGCAAGGGTAGAGAATGCCAGTTCAGACTCCTGTAGATCCAAAGGCATCACTCGAGAATCTGCAACAACCTCCGGTCTGTAAAAAGGAAGGAGGAGGTCTTCATATGTAGGCTCAGAGGGTCGGAGAGGAATATGAGGTGCAGGGCAAAGAGCCTCAACTTGAGACTGGAGAGCCTTAAGGTCACGAGAGAAGATCTTTGTGTGCCTTTCCCATTTTTGATCCATTTGACCCCGTTCCACAACTGCAGCTTCGTGCAAATCCGATTTGAGTTGATTTATCTTTGTATCAAAGTCTGTCTTGAGATTGGCAAGGCTTGTCTTCAGCTCAAGATACTGTTCCTCACTGATAGAAGATCTCCTCTTATAAAGGATAGGAGTGGCAGGAGTGACAGTTGGGATTGGTGAGGTCACTTGGACTGTAAGAGGTAGGGAGACTATTGGAGCAGGGGGAAAGACTTGAGACACATGTTGTACTGTGGGAGGTAGTAGAGGTGCAGGAGTAGAAGATTTATCAACAGGAGACATAGGGGCAGAGGCAGGCATGGTGAGCAGCAACAAAGAGGGTGAAATTTCATGAGAAATATCATGAGCTGAGATTGCAGTCACATCTACATCATCCTGATCAGACTCCTCTGCCAGGATAAGTTTTCTTTTCCCCTTTTGAACAACAGCGGCCTGAGCAGTTTCCATATGGGCTGTAGGCAGAGGATGCCCAGATGAGGCAGGGGGAGGCAGAGTTGGCTCTTCTTCCTTCTCTTTCTCTTCTCGTTTTTCATCTTTTTCTCTAAGCGCTCTCTGGAACCCAAATTCCAGAGAGCAAAACACTTTAAAGTTTCCTCCCTGCGCATCACAACTTCTACCCATTTTACATCACATTTTTCATTCTTTATCGTAACCGCTTATAACTTAAACCCAACCGACTCGCAGCGGACTTTACGAAGTCCAACTACGTGGATAGCTCTAAAAATCGAGCTATCCGTAACAACCTAAAACCAATCAAAACATTTCCAAAACATTCATTAAACAGTTCAAAACAAAACATTTTTACTTACAATTACCAAAACGTTATCTAACCCCTATCCAGAATCCAAGCAACCTAAAATGTCTATACATTCATAATTAACATTAATTCCCCAAAACACGTACACATACGTCCCCACGGGTCAGAAAGTGCCTCGACTACACAGCGCACTCCCACGGCCATCATCCGTCAACTGCCTCATACGTCAGGAGGAGGAACGCCGTCCTCACCTGGCTCGATGTCACCTAGAATATTACCTACACCATACAGACACCTATGAGATAATTAAATCTCAGTAAGCTCTACGTAAATGCAATGCGTGCTATGCGTATGCAATTCAGAAAACATGCAGATACAGATACAGATTCAGATTACAGATTCAGATTCTTTACGTCGCAGACAGATTATCACTGAGGTCTACCAAGCCTCTCCATGACCAGATAACAGATTACGTAGATTCTTTTCGTTGGTTCATTTTACTTTTTGATTAGGTCGTAGACAGATTGTCACCGAGGTCTAAACCCACCTCGCCGTGACCAGATAACAGATTACGTAGATTAATTAGGTCCATTACTTTGCTTAAAAACACGTACAGAATGATGCATGAACAATTCATATCAGACAGTAATCATATAGACAAAGCATACCATCAAAACTCCACAATCAACCTATACACATATAGACAGAACATACCATCAAAACTCAACAATCAACCTATACACATATAACTTAACTACCCAACCAAAGCGATTAAACAAAACATCACCAAGTTCCTCGAGAAGACCACGACGTACGGTGTAGGCCAATCGGCCAGAAAAGATCACGAGAACTTACCTCGTGTCCAAAGCAGCTCAAACTCCGTCCACGAGCGTTGTTTGTCTGAGGCAAAGCACAATATGCCGTTAAAATCAATTTAAGCTAATAAACGTCCAAATTATCAAAACCTTAACTAAGGCAACTTCCTAACGCTTTAACCCAATCCATTGAACTATTCTATCGAGCATTTTACGCCCGGCACCTAAAAATCCAAATTACGAGTTTTGCCCTAAAACCCGAAAATTAACCAATTTTTAACTTTTTCACAAATTGATTTTTCTTCGTCCAATAACGTCCAATACGTTCAATATATACTTAATCATGGCTAACTTATTAATTACGAACCCTAATTCGCATTTTTAACGAATTCCGATCGAAACCCTAATTTCCTAAAACGTCGTAAAACTCGGAATAAAAGCTCTAAGATCGTAGATACATACCTAAGGTAGCGAGAGGAGGAGAAATCGTGAAGGAAACGAGACGAACGGGAGGCGAAACAGAGGTCGGAATCGTCGGATTGCCGCGGCTGGCAGAGAGCTTTTCTCTCTGGCGATCGTGGGAAGCAGAGAAGAAGAAAGAAAAATGAGGGAAAAGAAGTTTTTGGTTATTTTATAAAATTTACTTTGCAAATTACCATTTTGCCCTTCTTTAGTTTATATATATGTTTCGTCCTTCGTTTTGTTAATCGGCCAAAGATTCGGATTCTCGAAATTTTCTTATTTCACCAATAAGTCCAACTTATTATTTGGGATTTATTAAAACTGTCCGTTCGTAAATCGGACCTCGTTTACTATTTTTACTTAAACGTCTTTTTCGTTACGAGAAGCGTATCTACTCGGAATATAGCGTCACTATTCCGAAAATTCTCTAAATTTCCTTAAAATTCCTATTAATCGTTAGGATCGTAATGACGCTTTCTTTTCGTAAAACGGACTTGATTTGATATATTTACCAAAATGCCATTTATATTAAAATATTAATATCCTGTAAAGCCGGGATATTACATTCCATCCACCTTATTTAAAATTTTGTCCTCAAAATTTGTTATACCACATAGTCCTTGATACAACATCTTAGGTCATGTGGCAGTATACCTCGATTCATCCTCTTTACTTACGGTCATTCTTCGTGGTTCTAAACCAAAGCTCTCCAACATCAACGTTACATTCGTGTTTTCTACTCTCGATTGGACTGTGTACGTCCTTACTCGAGTATTGAGCACAATCAAATCTTTAATTTTTCCACTCGATTTACCTAAACTTCTCCATAATTGAAACGTATACCAACTTTCGACTTTCACTTAATCATTCACAGATTAGATCTTTTAATAATACTAACTTCAAAATTCACTCTTATCGACGCTTTTCTTCTGCTGACCCCTTAGGTCAGAACTATACCTAAGCTTCCTAACGCCAGTCAAATTGATAACTTAACCTCGTCCAATGTCTGGGCTGTAACCCAAACATAGACATGGTTTCATCGACACCGTCCGCAGTCAGTACGTGTACCTACTCACATTAACCTTCTTACCATATCCCTTCCTTTCAACTGGCCCAAACACATTCGCGCTTACGCATCAAATCTTACCAAATTTTCTAAACCTTCAATCAAACGATCTCTAACTGTGTACCTGTCACCTGACGACCTGAGCACGCGTTGGTCTAAATTTAGTCATCAAAGCGTTAAACTCACCAATTCATCAATTGGTCTCTCCTAAAATCGTCCCTTATGTTCAATCCTCGAAATATCTTCCATTTCCCGACGTCATTTGGGTTGACTATCTTTCAAGGATTCCTAACTACACTCAGGTTGTAATCTAACTCCCATATATTTTAACTTTTAACTCATCAAATTAAGCTCTTTAGGTTTAGTTTCTCAACGAATTCTATCGTTACTCCATTACTAATCTACGCATACTACTTCTGCTATAGTCATTTGTCTTAACTTAAGTCTCTATCGACTCCTAGCATCCTCAAGTCTCTAAATCTCCTCATTGATGCGCTCTAAACTAGTCATTCTAACCTAAGCCATTTATGTATTACTTGGTCTCGACTTGCCAAACACGAGTCGATCTCTAGAAATTTTCTAACTTAGCCTCACTTCTAAGCTTATTTAGATAGTTTCGGTGATAGTTCTCACTCTCCTCATTCTATAAATCGCAAATTTCTCAATTTGCTGACCTTTAAATGCCAATCTATGCTTCTAACCTAACCTCTCATTTATTTCAACGATCTACTTCACCTTCCCTAAATTCCTCAAGGCTACATCAAGTTCGCCGACTAGTCTATTTTTGTTCGCTCCTTCTAGTCAGGTTCCAACTATTCTACTCGACAATTATTCTAAGTTTAACTCTTAAATTCTTTCTTAATCTAGACACTCATAACTTCATACGAATCCTCAATGTACGAGTTCTACGGTACTTGATCTATTTAAACACACTCCAGGCATTACAACAATCTAGGGTATCCATTAATAGGTTTATATCTAACCTTCATCTTTCTCGATTAGTCGCATTTTAATACTTGAGGGGGGTGTTAATTAGAAATAATCCCTACCTACTTAAAACTCATATTTCATAGGGTGTATTTCTCTAATTCTTACTAAACCTTAAGTGTAAAAACTCCGTTGATTAAATCAAAGTAATCCTACTATTGTATAACTATATTTCTATTTGGTCTTTATTGTCCTATATGTAGTTTACTGATTTCTCTTCGAGGTTCACCTAGTAATTATTTTTACCCATCTTCTATTTTCTTACTTTTCTATTTTCAAGCCTATCATTATCATCATTATTATTGTTATCCTTTTAACATAAACATATCATCATACAGGTAATTAAGACAATACCTGTAATAAGAGAAGGTTGTGCCCCATCGTCGACGTCGCCAGGCTCAATAAAGGTGAAGATCCTGGGCATAACTCTCCTCTGATCTCCAATCAACTGATCTCGGCCCGGCTTCGGGCAATCCTTAACAAAGTGGTCAACTCCACCACACCTAAAACATTTGTTCGTGCCCACCCGGCACTCGCCACCGTGTTCTTTCTGGCACATAGGACACCATGGCATTCGAGAAGTCCCTTGTACCTGCTTACCCTTTCCTCTATCATTGCCTCCCTCTAGAGGCCTTTTAACACCTCTCTGTTGCTGTTGCTGTGGCTGTGCTCTCGGTTGCCAGTCCATACTCCTGATCTGAGGGTGAATCTCTTGAAAGAAGCCCTTAGATGGCTCCCTCGGTTTGACAGAACTCTGCTCAACAGCCTCAATGTCGAGGGCTCTGGCCACTATCTCGTCATAGGATACACCACGTACCCCTGATATCGTAAGGCGCATCCGGAACTCCTGGCTAAGTCCCTGTAAAAACCGACGCACCTTGTCCTCGTTGACGCTGACTTGACGTGGCGCAAATCGGGACAGTGCCTCAAACTTCCTCACATACTCGGCAATAGAGCTAACCTGCCGCAACTGCATAAATTCGACCATCTTCGCCTCTCGAACGGTATGGCTGAAGTACTTGTCGAAAAATATCTCCCTGAACCGCTCCCAGCTCATAACAAACACATCCGTAGTGGTCTTGACAGAATCCCACCAGAATCGGGCGTCCAGTGCTAAGTGGTAGGTCGCCAATGCAACCTTCTCTCCATTCTCTATACTCGCATAAGCCATCATATCCTCCATGGTCCGAATCCACTCCTCGGCTAAAGAGGGATCCGTAGATTGTCCGTTGAATATAGGAGGCTGGAGCCTCTGAAATCTCTCCATCCCCTTATTACCAGGAATGGCTGCCTCCCGAGCTCTATCGCCTTCCCGGTTTATCAAAGTGCCCAACTGCTCAGACTGTCTCTCCATCTGTTGAGCTTGTCGCTCCATATGCTGGGACTGCTGGGCGATGAAGTCCTTAAGGGTGTCTATTGTATCGTCGCGGTCATCTCGGTCATTTCTTCGACGCACCATACTTATATATCTCCTATAAAATTTTAAAACAAATATCTCTAAGAAACTGAAATTAAATAAAGCTATAAACATACTTACAGTTGATGAAGGATGTCCGCGTAGTGGCTGCGCAGTCGAGCAGTCTACAGAATCGATTTTAAAACCCGGGGGCTCTGATACCATAACTGTAACGACCCTAATACTGTACCCATTTTTCCCGTAATATATTTTTCATTTTATACTTATACTTTCCTTTACTTTAAATAAAACTTTGTGCGGAATAAAAACTGAAGTTGAAAACAGAATTTAAATCGAAATCGGAATCGAACCCTAAAATCATTTAAAACAAATCATTTATTAACTAACTAAAACTCAAAACATTTATTTAATACATTAAAACCCAGTCAAAAAGCGGGAGGGCAGAACTGGAATTCTGCCCTCAAGAGAAGCAGCGACCGGGCGCTGCTATATGCAGCGCCTGGTCGCCATGTGCGCTGCATAATGCAGCGACCAGTCGCTGCATTATGCAGCGCCTAGTCGCTGCAATGCAGCGCCTGTTCGCTGCCTGCAGCGACCAGCACGGCGCCCAGTCGCCTCTTCTTCCTTCTCTTTCTCTTCTCGTTTTTCATCTTTTTCTCTAAGCGCTCTCTGGAACCCAAATTCCAGAGAGCAAAACACTTTAAAGTTTCCTCCCTGCGCATCACAACTTCTACCCATTTTACATCACATTTTTCATTCTTTATCGTAACCGCTTATAACTTAAACCCAACCGACTCGCAGCGGACTTTACGAAGTCCAACTACGTGGATAGCTCTAAAAACCGAGCTATCCGTAACAACCGAAAACCAATCAAAACATTTCCAAAACATTCATTAAACAGTTCAAAACAAAACATTTTTACTTACAATTACCAAAACGTTATCTAACCCCTATCCAGAATCCAAGCAACCTAAAATGTCTATACATTCATAATTAACATTAATTCCCCAAAACACGTACACATACGTCCCCACGGGTCAGAAAGCGCCTCGACTACACAGCGCACTCCCACGGCCATCATCCGTCAACTGCCTCATACGTCAGGAGGAGGAACGCCGTCCTCACCTGGCTCGATGTCACCTAGAATATTACCTACACCATACAGACACCTATGAGATAATTAAATCTCAGTAAGCTCTACGTAAATGCAATGCGTGCTATGCGTATGCAATTCAGAAAACATGCAGATACAGATACAGATTCAGATTACAGATTCAGATTCTTTACGTCGCAGACAGATTATCACTGAGGTCTACCAAGCCTCTCCGTGACCAGATAACAGATTACGTAGATTCTTTTCGTTGGTTCATTTTACTTTTTGATTAGGTCGCAAACAGATTGTCACCGAGGTCTAAACCCACCTCGCCGTGACCAGATAACAGATTACGTAGATTAATTAGGTCCATTACTTTGCTTAAAAACACGTACAGAATGATGCATGAACAATTCATATCAGACAGTAATCATATAGACAAAGCATACCATCAAAACTCCACAATCAACCTATACACATATAGACAGAACATACCATCAAAACTCAACAATCAACCTATACACATATAACTTAACTACCCAACCAAAGCGATTAAACAAAACATCACCAAGTTCCTCAAGAAGACCACGACGTACGATGTAGGCCAATCGGCCAGAAAAGATCACGAGAACTTACCTCGTGTCCAAAGCAGCTCAAACTCCGTCCACGAGCGTTGTTTGTCTGAGGCAAAGCACAATATGCCGTTAAAATCAATTTAAGCTAATAAACGTCCAAATTATCAAAACCTTAACTAAGGCAACTTCCTAACGCTTTAACCCAATCCATTGAACTATTCTATCGAGCATTTTACGCCCGGCACCTAAAAATCCAAATTACGAGTTTTGCCCTAAAACCCGAAAATTAACCAATTTTTAACTTTTTCACAAATTGATTTTTCTTCGTCCAATAACGTCCAATACGTTCAATATATACTTAATCACGGCTAAATTATTAATTACGAACCCTAATTCGCATTTTTAACGAATTCCGATCGAAACCCTAATTTCCTAAAACGTCGTAAAACTCGGAATAAAAGCTCTAAGATCGTAGATACATACCTAAGGTAGCGAGAGGAGGAGAAATCGTGAAGGAAACGAGACGAACGGGAGGCGAAACGGAGGTCGGAATCGTCGGATCGCCGCGGCTGGCAGAGAGCTTTTCTCTCTGGCGATCGTGGGAAGCAGAGAAGAAGAAAGAAAAATGAGGGAAAAGAAGTTTTTGGTTATTTTATAAAATTTACTTTGCAAATTACCATTTTGCCCTTCTTTAGTTTATATATATGTTTCGTCCTTCGTTTTGTTAATCGGCCAAAGATTCGGATTCTCGAAATTTTCTTATTTCACCAATAAGTCCAACTTATTATTTGGGATTTATTAAAACTGTCCGTTCGTAAATCGGACCTCGTTTACTATTTTTACTTAAACGTCTTTTTCGTTACGAGAAGCGTATCTACTCGGAATATAGCGTCACTATTCCGAAAATTCTCTAAATTTCCTTAAAATTCCTATTAATCGTTAGGATCGTATTGACGTTTTATTTTCGTAAAACGGACTTGATTTGACATATTTACCAAAATGCCATTTATATTAAAATATTAATATCCCGTAAAGCCGGGATATTACAAACTACCTGCAGCAATATATTCACTCTCAGCAGTTGACAATGCAACAGAGTTCTGTTTCTTAGAATACCAAGACACTAGAGATTCTCCTAAGAACTGACAAGTTCCACTTGTGCTTTTCCTATCAATTAGACTACCAGCATAGTCAGAATCAAAATATCCTACCAGATCGAAAGAAGTACCTTTAGGATACCATAATCCTAAGTTAGGAGTTCCACTTAAATATTTAAAAATTCTTTTGACAGCAGTTAAGTGAGATTCCTTAGGAGCAGCCTGGAATCTAGCACAGAGACAAACACTGAAGAGTATATCTGGTCTACTAGCAGTCAAGTATAACAGAGAACCAATCATACCACGATATTTCTTGATATCCACACTTAAACCATTTTCATCCTTGTCCAATTTAGTAGTGGTACTCATGGGAGTTTTAGAAGATTTGACAGAGTCTAACCCAAACTTCTTAAGGAGTTCCTTAATATACTTTTCTTGACAGAATAAAATTCCATCAGAAGATTGACTAATCTGAAATCCTAAGAAAAACTTTAACTCCCCCATCATACTCATTTCAAATTCACTTTGCATGAGGGAGGAAAACTCATTGCACAAACTGACATTTGTTGATCCAAAAATAATGTCATCGACATAGATTTGAACTAACAAGATGTCTGCATCCTTTTGCATGGTAAATAAAGTTGAATCAGAATTCCCCTTTTTGAAATTCCTTTCCTCAAGGAAATTCTTCAATCTATCATACCAAGCTCTAGGAGCCTGCTTAAGACCATAGAGAGCTTTCCTAAGTTTGTAGACATGGTCGGGTTTATCAAAGGCTTCAAAACCTAAGGGTTGCTCAACAAAAACTTCTTCATTTATGTAACCATTTAAGAATGCACTCTTTACATCCATTTGAAAGAGTGTGAAGTTCTTGTAGCAGGCAAAAGCTAAAAGCATTCTAATTGATTCCAGTCGAGCTACAGGGGCAAAAGATTCCTCAAAATCAATACCCTCTTCCTGAGAGTATCCCTTAGCAACTAGTCTAGCTTTGTTTCTTACAACTACCCCATTTTCATCCAATTTATTCTTATAAACCCATTTTGTTCCAATAATTGGATGATCCTTAGGCCGTGGAACAAGTTCCCATACCTTGCTCCTTTCAAATTGATTTAGCTCTTCTTGCATAGCTAAAATCCAATACTCATCATTCTCGGCCTCTTCAAACTTCTTAGGCTCTATTTGAGAGATAAATGCCACATTGGCACAGAGGTTCCTAAGAGAGGATCTAGTCTTTACTCCTAATGAAGGATCACCTAAGACTTCATCTATTGGATGGTTTCTGACATATTTCCAATCTCTAAGGAGAGTAGGATTTTCATCCTTGACAGGAATAATATCTAGAGAAGGTTCTAGAGATTTTTCTACTTAAGCAGGATCACTAGGCTTTTCTAAAGAAAGGGAATCTAGTTGATTATCCAAAGAATCATCCTCATCCACATTGATTGTGGGTTGAGGAGACTCATCAAAGTTAACATGGACAGATTCCTCTACAACTAGAGTTCTCCTATTGAATACTCTATAAGCTTTACAGGACAGAGAATAACCAAGAAAAATTCCAATATCAGATTTGGAATCGAATTTTCCTAAGTTATCCTTAGTATTTAGAATGAAGCACTTACTACCAAAAGCTCTAAAATACTTAACAGAAGGAGTTTTGCCATTCCAAAGCTCATAGGGAGTTTTCTCAAGAATAGGTCTTATGGAGACCCGATTGAGAATATAGCAAGCTGTAGCAACAGCTTCAGCCCAGAAGTATTTAGGAAGGGAGTTTTCATTAAGCATAGTCCTAGCTAGCTCCTGGAGAGATCTATTCTTCCTCTCAACAACACCATTTTGCTGAGGAGTCCTAGGAGGAGAGAAATTGTGCTCAATTCCATTTTTGAGACACAAGAGTTCAAATCTCTCATTTTCAAATTCTCCACCATGATCACTACGAATAGCAACAATGGTGAGTTCCTTTTCATTTTGAACTCTTTTCCTAAAGCTAGAAAAGGTTTCAAAAGTCTCATCCTTAGACTTCAGAAAGTATACTCAGGTGAATCTAGAGAAATCATCTACAATAACAAAGGCATAGAATTTGCCTTCTAAGCTTGCTGTATTAGAAGGACCGAAGAGGTCCATGTGGAGAAGTTGGAGAGGCTTAGAAGTAGAAATTGCATTCTTTGATGCAAAAGAACTTTTGATCTGCTTGCCCATTTGACAAGCTTCACAGACTTTATCCTTTTCAAAGGATATCTTAGGGATCCCTCTAACTAGGTTCTCCTTAGTAATCTTAGCTAAGGTATCCATCCCTACGTGTCCTAATCTCCTATGCCAAATCCAAGAATCATGAGAAGAATTAACAGCAAAATATTTTTCATCAATATGCTCAATAACATCCATGTCAATAATATATATGTTTTCTTTCATATAGCCAGTGAACAGAGTTTTATCATTCGAAACATCTTTAATCAAGCAAGAATTTGCCTTAAAAATCACTTTATAACCTTTATCACACAATTGACTTATGCTAAGCAGATTGTGTTTCAACCCATCAACTAGTAAAACATTTTCAATGATAGGGTTGATAGGGTTACCTATGTTGCCAATACAAACGATTTTACCCTTTTGGTTTCCACCAAAGGTAACGTTTCCTTTCTTTTTGCTGACAGCAGCAAACTTGGTTGAGTCTCCTGTCATATGTCTCGAGCAACCACTGTCGAGATACCATTGATTTCTTTCAGGAGAACAGTCAACCTGCAAAACAGAAATCAGGTTGTCTTCTTAGGTACCCAAATCTTTTGGGTCCTAGTGTTAGGTCTGGTTCCCTTGGGAACCCATTGGAGTTTACCACTTGATTTCATATAGTTTGCTTTTAACGGACATACAAAAGATTTATGTCCAACTTCATTACACGCATGGCAGACAGAGGGTTTAACAAAGTAATTTTTAAAGACTTTCTTTTTATTTGACTTGTCATACCCTAATCCTGTTCTATCAAAATTTGCTCTCTGACCTGCTATTACCATTTTAAATAGTTTTTCGCCCTTAGTGAAGTTCAGAATAATATTATTCAAATCTTCGTTTTTCTTTTTAAGCTTATCAGCTTCCTTGACATGCAAATCTACTTCTTTTGCATGCTTTTCTAATAAACTTGTATTCTCCTTTTTCAACAGATTGTACTTAGACTTGAGCATGCCAAATTGTTTAACCAGATCATTAAAGGCGTCAATTAGTTCGCCTTCATCATTATCACTATCACTATCACTTAAAATATTTGAAGAAATACTAACCTTTTCCTCGTGTGCCATGAAGCACATATTAGCAACCTCTTCATCTTCCGAGAAGGTATCACTTTCACTATCGTCCCAGGTGGCCTTCATTGCCTTTTTCTTGAATTTCTTGGGACTCTTCTTTGCTTGTGGACAGTCTGCTTTCATATGACCAGGCTTTCCACATCCAAAACAGGTGATTTCCTTCTCCTTGCGAGATTTCTCACCCTTTGGAAATCTCCTTCCTTGCATCCTTTTTCTTTGGAGGAATTTACTGAACCTCCTTGTAATGAGGGCTATATCCTCATCATCATCTTCTTCTTCTTCTTCTTCAGACACATCTTGTTTGCTGGATGAGGCTTTAAGAGCAATGTCCTTTTTCCTGCTGATCTCTTTCTCCTTGAGATCTTCCTTTTCATTTGACCTCATTGTGATCTCATGTGTCATGAGAGATCCAATGAGCTCTTCCAGCTTTAAGGTTTTGAGATCCTTTGCTTTCTGAATGGCAGTAACTTTTGGTTGCCATGCTCTAGGTAGGCATCTCAGAAGTTTCCTTACCTGTTCTTCACCTGAGTAAATCTTACCAAGAGCTTTAAGACCATTAGTGATGTTAGTAAATCGAGTAAACATAGAACTAATGGTTTCTCCTTTTTCCATGGAAAACAGTTCATATTCATGAACTAACATGCTCAATTTACTCTCTTTCACCTGGTTTGTGCCCTCGTGTGTGACTTCTAATAGATGCCAGATCTCTTGGGCACTCTCACATCCTTGTACTCTATTGAATTCGTCTCTATTTAAAGCACAGTACAAGGTGTTTATTGCCTTGGCATTCAGGCTCAGGTTCTTCTTATCTGTATCATTTAGTTCATGTGAAGCTTTGGGAATCCTAATACCATTTTTTGTTTTAAAAGCTATGTATGGACCATTTTCTATATTGTTCCATATATCATAGTTCATAGCCTGAACATAAATTCTCATTCTAGATTTCCAATACACATAATCATTACCATCGAAGAATGGAGGTCTGGTGGTAGACTGACCTTCCATTTGTGTGGAGTGTGTGTTGAATGCCATTTTAGATATCACAATGTTTACTAGATAAACTACTTAGAAAATATTAAACCTTGCTCTGATACCAATTGTAGGATCGGCATTGTCTAAGAGGGGCGTGAATTAGACTTTTTAATTTGAGTCAACCTAATTTCTCCCTTGATTAAACTTATAGATTTAACACAAGTAATCAAATAATGTAAAGAGAGAGAGAGAGAAATTCGACACCAGTATTTTTACGTGGTTCGGCCAAACTGCCTACGTCCACGCTCCAAGGCTCACCCCTTGAAGATCCTTACCCTTCTCCTCACGAGAATACACAGATCGGGATTCCGGGCTCCGATCAACTGCCTTTACAGATCTGGATTGAACTTCACGGGCGTCAATCCACTGCCTTTACAAATGATTTGGGTTTGTAAAATTAAGTACAGACTACACTCTCACAGTAATTGAATCTCAAGTTAGGATTGAGAGATGTAGAGAAAATACAGAGTATTATCACTTTCGCAGCTTAGGGCTCAGTATTCAAATTTGCAAAAAGTTGTTCCTTCGTGCTCTAAGCTCGACTTAAATACTCTGTCTTCAAATCGGCTTGGCTTCAATGCTCCTTATCCAATAATAGAAGTTTAGTTACCGTTGGAGCAGCTTTCGTACAAGTTCAGGTAGCCGTTGCCGTTTGTAGTTGCAAATCTTCGTCGCCATTAATGTTCTGGAGTTATGGCTGAAAACGACGTCACTGTAGCTGCGCGGCTAATTTAAATTCTGGCGGAAGACAAAGCTGAGTTAGTCTTGAACCGCCATCGGATGATGAAGCTTTAAACGCTTGAACCGGCATCGGATGATGAAGCTTTAAACGCTTGAACCGGCATCGGATGATTAAATCTTAGACGTCTTCCGCCTTTTTCGTTTAGTGACCGGAAGAGGATTTCGTTGAAGTCATCCGCCTTGTCGTTTAGCGAGCGTTGGACTTCATCGTGTTAGCTCATCCGCCTTGTCGTTTAGTGAGCGGTGGATCTCTTCATTTTCTCTCATCCGCCTTTGTCGTTTAGTGGCCGGAAGAGTAATTTGGTTTACTCATCCGCCTTTGTCGTTTAGTGGCCGGAAGAGTAATTTGGTTTACTCATCCGCCTTTGTCGTTTAGTGGCCAGAAGAGTAATTTGGTTTACTCATCCGCCTTTGTCGTCTAGTGACCGGTGGACTGATTCTTGTATACGACTCCGCTCTTGTCGTTTTGTGACCGGTGGATTGATTTTTGTAAACGACTCCGCTCTTGTCGTTTTGTGACCGGTGGATTGATTATATTGTTTAACACATTTCAGCCCCGTACACTTAATCACATGCATTAAAAACTAAAATACCCTTTTTAAGGGTATCTCAAACAGATCTAATTCAAATGCATTTCATTAAATTCAATTAATAAACATAATCAAATTACAATATTAAACAGACAAATACATCATCAAAAACAAATTTAGACTTAAACATCATTTAAGTCAACAAGCAGTGCCTTCTTACATGGAGATTTATCTGGCACAATTTTTATACAGCAACCTCCGTGGTTCGTGTATACCTCTCATCATGGTTTAGCATATAGCGTTATAGTTTATTTCTACTTATGGTTTATTTTTAATTATAACATTTTCCTTATTTAGCATTGACATTATGTTAGTATATATATACACATAGACATTTACAATGTAATTATGATTTTCATTCAAGTTGACAAATACAGAAGATAAATCTCTCTCACGTTTCACTCTCTCTTATTCTCTCTTTCTTCTTCCGTCTCCTTCCTCATTCTCAGAATCATAACTGTTAAGACTTATCTATTGTGTAATTCAAAACTTTCATTTTTTTTAATAATATATGTTGTCTGCTAAACATATTTTCTGTAGCAGTTTCGAAGAGTCGTGACTTTTCCTCTCTTTGAGTGTTCTGTAATGGTACATGTTATGTGTTACTCTTTATATTCTCTATAACATTAATAACTACTAAAACAATAAAGATTTAATTTTTCGTAATCTATTGCAATGTCACGTGTCATATACATAAATTATTTTGTAGTATCTACGAAGAGTCAAAATTATTCATTTTATTCCGTGTGTTGTAATGACACGTGTCATATGCTCAATTTTTTTTTTTTTTTTTTTTTGTAATGTTTTTCTAAGAGTCAAGATCATATTTCCTATAATCTACATAACACTCGTTAAACAACACGCACATGGATCATGCTCCAACAACGTATTGGCCATTAGTCTTTGACATAACGATGTATTTGATAAATAAAATGTCTACCTTAGTTGTATGTCATCACTCTCCACATCAACCTTTTTGAGAAAACCTCTTGACTATTCCTCTCTGAGTGCTCGGGTATGCAAGCTTTTTTACCCTTTTCTTCCATCTCAAATATTCTTATGCTTTATAATGTTGTTCATGCTCCAACTCTCTAAAATTCTCGCCACTGTTCATCAGCTTTGTGTTGGTAACAATTACGTGGCCGAACTTCAACCCGTTTTCTTTTATTTTTAACAACAATTCTTGTACAGTTGGAGATGATTCTTCAGGGCCAACTCCATAATGGGTTAAACAAAACTATCATGCCATCCTCTTTGCTTTCTCCCCCCTCCTCGACAATCAAATGTGCCTAATCCAATTGGGATGGTGAATTTAGATCTCTAGTTTCATCCTTCACGTTAGTGGGAAGTTTTCATCAACCGTACCTACACGGCCCAAAATGACAAAACTCCATGCAAAAATAGAAATGTAGTAAAAACTTGAAGATGACACCATGATAAATTACTATTAGTCTTAAAAATTTAGTTGAGGCCAATTTAAATTTATATTGTTAATAATTAATGATCTAGTTTAGGAATCATACTTCTTAATTGATAAAACTCTTCAAGAAACATTTAGAAGTTAGGGTTTTTTGATTTTGTATTAATTCTTCATTCATGGTTATGTTTTTTTTACTATCATGCAAAAATAAGTAGTTTACTACAATAAAGCTATTCATAAAATATAAATGAGAAGCATTAGTGTCGATGATCATTTGTTTTAGATGTTAATGAATTGAATTAAAAATACAAAGATTGCCATTCAGAAAAGCGATCAAATTTTATAAAATTTTCTTGATGTTATTTTCTTTAATTTTCACAGAGAGAGATAGTGGGGAAAGATAAGAAATGGACTATCACACCCACCGATCGAAGGGTGGAGTGAAGATGATTCAGAAGTTACAATTATAAATGCAATAAAAGAGTCCAAAAATCAGTGAAAAACCCAGAATAGATAAGGTGTTAGTAGAGCCTAGTGTGGGGCTTGGAGCCTCTGTGTAAAGTTCTCTTAATCTTCTCTCTGAATCTGTAATAATCTTACCAGAATCCCAACAAAAACAAAAACAATAAGAAAGGAATATAACGGTTTATTTAAAAAAAATAATATGGGCTTTGAAGCTCGAACATTAAAAGATTTAATTTATTTGGGAAACAGATTCATATTGGCTTGATCTCTTTGTTATTACGCCATATCCATATGAAAAATTCATGATTTTACTCTATCATTATTGTCACACTATGAATTTTAAGAACGCAACTACTGAATGAGCTTAAATTTCTAGAATTAGGGTAGCAAAAGATGAAAAATATGATTACTCACTTCATTGGAATAATTCAGATATATGCTATGAACTTTTTACTTACCATTGATTAATTTCGACCCATTTCTTTTCGAGTATTTACTTGTAGATTTTTCATTTTAACTTCGGGACATTTTGAATTAGATTCAATTAAAAGCTAGGGGCAACTCAATTAATCATTATCTTATTTATGAAAATTCACTTTCTTGTTCTAATTTTTATTAAACATGGTCTTCTTATGTGCAAACTATATCAGGAATCAATTGAACGTTCTTCTGCGCAGAAATGAAATGTTCTTGATGTTTCCAAAAATTCATGTTCTCTTTAAACTATTTATATCAATGTGTATTAGGATACTATGGATCTCCCAATTCTAGAAATAAAAATAAGAAGATTGAACAAATTATTTCTACTCTTTTTCAAATTTGACAAATAATTATAGATCTCATATTCTATTCATTCTCACACAATAAAAATTTGCAAAATAAAGGAAAGACTGATTTGATCAAAACTAGTCTGTATATGCTAATTGAGGAACAATGATTGTAGCTGGGGATTGGCAGAAACGAAGCCGAGTCCAAATAAATATCCGACAGGTCGGTACCATCTACAAAGTAGGACTAGAAATAAACATTTTTTTTTTTTTTTTCCAAAGAAGATCTTATTTTCACGTGTAGATATGTTCATATGAACTGAATATCTTCTTGGGTAGCTTACTAGATTCTTTGGCAAACATTTTCAACGTTGATGTTCCGTATTTTTTATGAACTACATTGATCAAAAGTCTCTATCTCATTCCAACTGTCGTGTTTAAATGAACATTCTAACTTAAAATGCAAGCCGAATGCATAGTCCAAATGCATTGTCCCATTAAAAATCCACGAACAATGGAAGCGTAATTGCTATCACGCATGGTTTGGTCGACATGTCAATCTCATTGAGAAAATGAAAACCCTCTTCTTTTGATCTTTCCACCAAAATAGAAATAATACTCGTAACGGCTGTTATTTTGAAGTAATTAAGGTTAGTAGATTTAAATTGAAATTTTTTAATTTGGAAAGAAATCTTCAGTCATTAATCTTCTTTCTAAAAAGACAACCTTCTATTGAGGGCCATTATATCCTTGTACTACAAATCTTTAGCCAGAAGTCTTTTACCCTAGAGTCTTGATCAATTTTGTCTTCCTCAGTCGCGTGGGAAGAGAGGAAAAAGACATTTTTTTGAAGAGAAGTCCATCATCAAAGTTGAGTCGCCTTGCTGGATTAGGGGTTTTCCCTAGTTTTGTTTTGAGAATCCAGTGTTAAGTCTGTATGAAACCCACCTTTAATGTGAACCAATCACAATTCTTTTTCAACCCTATGATTATCTATCCTTTGGTTTTAAGGATTTAAGGAAGAAGATCACCAAATCATACCTTCTTTTGAAAAGTTACTAAATGAATCGAAGTCCTTCCTCTGTGATTTATAGTGATGGTTTTGTAATTACTGAGTAAATGGGGTTTCTGGACTTAAAGTTTTTTGAACCCATGAACTTTCAAATAATTTGGTTATTGTTCCGCGGATTAATGGAAGACATCAGGCGAGAAAGCCAATCGGCGTCGGAACAAGGTGATGTTGAGCAATGGCTTGGGGAAATATTGTTGTTTGGCTGCGGACTTTGGGCCGCAACTAGGGCTTGTTTGCATGCCCAAATTCAACATTCGACTCGATCGTTCTTGGGATATCTTGAAGGGTTAAATTTGAGATTTAATAAATAGAATTTCGATCCTAGTTTGGTAACGAGACTTGAGATATTGGACTTTCTCAAATTCTTGGACTTCCAGATTATTGAGCTATGGTTATTGGTAGGCCTTGTTTGAGGTAATGAATTATTTTGCACGATTTAATTAATTATTTTGTTTTGTAAAATAATTGATTAATCCATTGCTAGTACATTATTTGAATGCATATATCATTTTATTTACGTTTATATTTTTTGTCATGAAAAACTTGTTTTATATGGAGTTGGTTATTGCTTGGTATCTCTGTTTTCATTTCATTACATAAGACATGATATGCACTGAGATCTTGAGTGGCTTCGTTTTTATTTAGATTTTTAAAAAATTGTTATTAAATGGGTTAAATTAAATATGAGAACTGAAAATAAAATATATCTCTATTGAGTTTAGTTGACACACCCTAACGACACCCATTTCAAGATATATCAGAAAGAAGTTCATTTGTCGGCTCAAGAGTAGGCTCAACGAGCAAGTTGTTCAAATTAAATATTTTACCCTAGAAATTTATTGTATCCAAGATGTTAGATTCTATTGGACTTTGTAAACTTTAAGTTATTTAATTTTATCTAGCACATTTATTTGTCGATGTATACAACTTCATTATCTTAGATGTCGCTGATGGTCTTAAAACTTAGCCCTTTTGGTTTGGATCCTAATTCAAAAATTGTAATGCAAGTCTTCCGCTGCCTTATATATATTAAAACTAAGTTTAAGGGTTGGACAGCTTGGTCCAATTTTCTAGATTGGGTAATGGGTCATTCCCCATTCTGTCTAGGGTTTCCTTTGGGTCGTGACAATACCTCTCCACCTTTTTTTTTTCCTATCCTCGACAATTTTAAATTCTTCAGTGTCATTGTTTATTTGTCTTTAAGGAAGAGGCAACAAAGAGAGAGGGAAAATGGATTTTATAAATGTTGATTTTGTGGGTTCCAAAAGCGTGGAATGCGTAACATTTTATTGGAAATGTAAACCCTAATTATTTTTTCAAATCGTTTCTCAAGTTGGTTTGCCAAAGTCTCATCTAAATCCGAGTTAACAATAAAATTTGTTAAAGCTTATAAAATTTTCAGATCGAAGTAAATATTTTTCTTCTATTTGAGAAATTATAACTTTATTAAACTTTTAACGGTAAATATGTTAGCTTAATAGAAGTTAAGTTTATTTTATTTGATGATTAAAGTGTATTAAATTGACAAATTTATTCCAAGATAATATATATTTTACATATTTTAGAAATACTTTCGAATTGGGTATTAGATTGTACTAATTTGTTCATTAAGTCCCTGGACTTAAACGAAAAAGGTTTCTGAAGTTACACTTGGAATGTCAAATTGGGTGTTGTGGTCGACCAAACCTAGACAACGGGTGTCAAGTCCCGAGAGATGTATTTGATAAAATATTTGTAGCAACCTTGAGACTCTTTGCAATTGTAACACTCAGAATTTTCTTATCATGAAATTGTCCCTAAAATTTTATGATACAGAACTTAAACGTAATGCAAGGAATATTTTATGAAGTGGTATTTAATGATAAAAATGGATTGGATTCAGAAGATGAGAAAAAAGGGAGGGGGTGAAATTCAAATTAAGCAAAGTTGAGGGGGTTACCTGAAAACCCATTATTCTCTCATTCTCCTTCTCCTTCACGTAAACGCCAGCCTTCCCTTCTCCATTGACGATTTTCTTCCTCCATTTTAAGCTCCTCTTCCAACAATTTAAGTAAGAAAAACTTTGCTTTATAAGTTATATAAGTTAGTTGTTGAGTATATTGAGTTTTGAATGGAAGTTTGGTGTGGTTTTTTTGGAGCTCCAAAAATCTGAAATTCTCCCTTCTTAAATTGATGCTTAACCTTGATTTAAGTTATCTTGTGATTCAATGAAGGAGTAAAAAGATAGAAACACATGTTTGAAGTAAAATTAAAATGAGTTTAAGAAAAATCAGCCAAAAACAGGGCAATGTTCGGTTTTGGGTTTTTTGCTCCTATTTGTGTTTGTTTTTTTATAAATGGATGATATTATGATAAACTAGACGTTATGAGGTTTCTGTAACATTTTGAATAGTCAAAAACGGATAAAAATTGAGGGAGTTACGATCGTTTGAAGTTGAACCAAAATTCGGTTGTGAAATCTGAGTTTTTGGTTAATGTTTATCGAAATTTCATAAATTGAAATTGGTTAAGCTAATTGAATTGGATAGTTGATGGTGTTTGAATTTCGATTATATAGATGTTTGAACGTTTTGAGTAAAGTTTTTGATTAAACTAGAATCGTTGAATGAATAGAATTGGTTATTGAAATTGTGATGTATTAATGAGTTCAATACGCATGTTTAGGTTCTAAACTCCAAGGAAAACATCAAGGTTGCTTAAATCTCGACGGACCCAAGATAAGTTCATATTGCATGTGTTTGGCCCTTAAGGCCTACATCACAAAGGTACTAGAATTTATACACTTTATGAGGTATATTAATGGGTAGCTAAGATTATAGAATATGTTTTAGATTAAGTGTTATTGTTTTATTGAACGGTCTTGATGAATTGTCTACGTTTACGCTTCGAGGACATGTCTATTGTTATGTTATGTTTATACACATTGTATGTTCATGCATCACGTTTTCAAGAAATCCTGCAAAAGTTTTATACACATGTTTTATGTAAGAAAGATAAGTAAATGTTAAATGTAATATACCAGTTAAGCTGTGGGACGGGGACTAACATATGTTCTTGTCCTTCTCTGGGACTCATGTAAAACCGTCCTCGCCAAGGACATATGTCTTTTGTCCTTCTCTGGGACCCAAAAAAACACTAACCTATGTCATGTCATGTATATTGAGTCTACTCCCCTATACGCTCATTTAACCAATATGTCAACTTGAACCTAAATGTAAAGTATGTACATGTTTTGAAAAGTATCATGCATAGCACGAGCATTTTACGTTTATGTATGATCTTGCTGAACGTTAGGCTCATTAGTTAAACTTTATGATGTAGGTACGGATCATACGGATGAGGACTTTGAGCTTCAAGTTGATGAATAGATGCAGTTGGGGGAACGAGCTTATGGGGTTTGTTGTGGCAGTCAGGCGACCCTTTTGACCCGTGGGTGAAGTTCTAAGGTTTATGTTTATGTCTTAAAGTCTTTTGGAATAGGATGTACAGTTGGTTTTGATAATGGGAAAAATACTGGAAGGTTTGGATGTTATTTCGTCTAGAAGGATATGTCCAGTATTTAGATCCCTCCATGCATTTTGTTTTTAAAACTTCAGCTACGTATTTCAGGTTTTAAATTCGGTTAGGCTTTCATGAAATGATAGTTAAAATGATGAGAAGTGGATTGAGGAATGTATGAAGTGGTTGTATGTGAAAGAATTGAAGAAAAGATGAAAAGTGAAAAAAAAGGTGATGGGTGCGCATGACACGCAGGGTGCGCGCGCACTACTATGTTTTGAAAATGTTTTTAAAATATTAGGTGTGTTTGAAAGGTTTGAAGTATTTTTTTAAAGGTTATAGTTTAGTAGTCAAAATGTTTTAAGAGTAGGTTGTTAGGTGATGATAGTAGAAATTTAATGTGTATTTGGAAGTAATAGTTGAAGTGTGAAAATGTGTAGAAATATGATGAAGTGCTAGAAATTTTTTTTAAATAAAAAAAAAATGAAATGAAAATTTTTTAAGTGTGAATAATACTGTAGCAGTACTGTTCATTCGGCAAAAAACAAGAGGATTAGCCGATCGATTGGCTACTGTAGCCAATCGATCGGCATAGTACTGTAGCAGTACTGTTCATTAAAAAAAAGTTTTTGCCATTTTGCTTCAACATTTCAATTTTGATTTTAAACGAAGGGTTTCCACGAAATTCCACGTATTTTAAAGGGTATGAAAGTACTAAAAATTGATTTAAAGTTTTAAATAAAAGTAAAAAATTTTATTTGAAAAAGTAAAGTCTAATATGTCATGTTTCGTGGTGGCCTGCGAGGGTCGTTACAGCAATAGTCTAATATAGAGAGCCATTTCTAAATAATCAAATGGCGATTGACCACACATTCAATGAGGTAGTAGGCTAGAGGACTCCTACGGTAGCCCAAGCACGAGATATGTATTTTCGAAAAAAAATGTGTGATCGTCCAGACTTATATTGTGGTAAACTGTGACGGTCATCTAGTAATGTAACACCCCGAAACTAACCCCTAGCTCAGGTCGCTACTGTGCTCGTCTTTACAACAATTAAAAATGAAGTTTAAAATAATTTTTGATAAAATTTTGAGTCACTTTTTGGGTTTTTCAAACACTTGAAAACGTGCAGAAAACGTTCGTAAAATACCTACGAAATACGTTGGAAAAGATCGGGTTAAAACATATTCAAAAAAGAAAATTTTAAAAAAAAATTCAAGTTGGCCACATTGGGTGCGCGCGCGCGCGTAGCTCAGGGGAGCGCCGATCGATCGGCACTCTCTCTGGTTGCCCGACCATCATTTGCTGATCGATCGGCACTAGGCGCTGCATGCACCCCAGCTGCACACACTCTCGGCCACCACCGCGCCTTCTATACCCTTTTTCCATTTTCTTCACATTCCACCATACCATTTCACCTAAAAGCATCCCCTAACCATCTTCCACTATTTTCTACCATTCGACACGTTAAAACTCTGAAAATACGACCTAAAAACGTAAGCGGAAACGTAAAAATGGGTGAAAATGAACATCGTTTCTTTTATAAAAATCCGAGCGGCATAACGTTTGATTTTTCTAATACCAAAATCCTACAAACAAACATTTTATACCATACGTCAAAAACACACACAAAAAATGGTTTTAAGTTTCCTAACTTATTCACAATCCAGCATCTCAACCAAAATACCAATCTATCACACCTCTCAGCCTGTAATGCCCCGAATTTTATAAATTTGATTTGCTACTCTTAACGCTGAACAAAACTAAGACAATCTGGGAAGATTTTAAAAAAAATTTCACTCGACGGTCAAAATTTGACCTTTATTTAAAAATATCAAGAAAACTTACAGTGGAAATTCATTTGTATAAAATAAGGTTAAAATAAAACACTAAAACAATACTTGTGTAACGATTAAAATAATAGAAACAATCGGTCAAAAGAACCGAGGACATATATGTGTTGAATATTTAAATGTCTTAAATTCGAACACTTCTTCCGCCAAATAGTCTCAGCGGTAAGAGCAGAAACAGAAGACATCTTCCACTAAACAGTTCCAACGGTAGAAGTAGAGACAGAAGAGTCTCAGCGGTAGAAGTTGAACAAAATACATCCACCGTTCGCATCCACCGATCACAAAATGACAAAATTTACTACCCACATCTACCGCTCACATCCACCGATCACAAAACGACAAAATTTACTACTCACATCTACCGCTCACATCCACCGATCACAAAATGACAAAATCTACTACTCACATCTACCGATCATATCCACCGATCACAAAACGACAAAATCTACTACTCACATCTACCGCTCACATCCACCGATCACAAAACGACAAAATCTACTACCCACATCTACCGCTCAATAGTAACACTCGACATCTACCGATTGACTTTGACTTCTGTCGAACAACAGCATCTGCCGATCAACAGTAACACTCAACATCTATCGATTGACTTTAACTTCTGTCGAACGACAACATCTGCCGATTAACAGTAACACTCAACATCTACCGATTGATCTCTGTCATTCGACATCTACCGAACGACGCAGAACCACGTTAGCATTACACTCTAAACCATCAGACAACTCTGCCTACTAAAAGAACTTATAAATTTTACTGCAATCATTTAAAACAACTTAAAACCACAACCTTCTAAAAATCCAGAATAGCAAGCTACAAATAAACCAATTGTGTTTTCATAGTCAGGATAATCTCAAAACATGTCAAAGCATTAAAACTACTACTGTCATTAAAATCTTCAGCACATTTCAACAACACACTTGTCCACTAAGACTACACATACTGACATTTGTTAAACCGCCTCATCAGTGCACCAAACCGCGGCATAGATGTGCTCCATCAACTTCGCCTATTCTTCTGTAAACTCAGAGAAATCACCTGTTGGAAACTAAGCACCTACATCACAAAACTCATCTATTAGCCTAATGCTAAGCAAGTAGAGCAAAATGAAATGCAACACTGAATTAAAGTCCTATTCATGCAATTTCTACTTTCTCATCTCAGTTGTATTCGTATTCATTGTCTGTTGATCCCTCGTCCGATGGAAAGTGGATCAATTTTCCCAAAGTATAATATCCTCTACTAAATTAAGGGGCGGATTAGTTCCCTTAACAGCTGATCTGATCCCTCGTCCGATGAGAAGTGGATCAGTTTTCCCAAAGTAAAAATCCTCTACTAGATTAAGGGGCGGATTAGTTCCCTTAATAGCTGATCTGATACAATCTGTCCATGTCTCACCATGCCTTTACATGTAAATTCATTTTCGTTCTCATTCAATAAAACATGATGTATGACATACTGAAAAACATTCATAAACACATATAAACCCTATTGTTTTGTGATGTAGGCCCGAAGGCACACACATACTCTACTTACCTGGTCTCTTGGACAATGCTCAGTTGTAAGCTACCTCAGAAGTTTGCTCACCTAAAGCCATAAACAGTACATTAATCAAATCTTCACTAAACTTAATCCTAAATCAACCAGAAATCTAAAGAACTAGTTTGGAACTCTGATAATTGTGGATTCCCGATTTTTCACCAAAACCCGAACCTATTCTCATTCACGGCATTCCCAAAGCACACACATTGTACACCCTCTGTTATCTCGCCACTAAAACACAAGGTAAACGAAGGAAACTCACCTAGGTCGGAGAAATCAGAGGGAGAATCTCCTAGAGCGCTCTGCTGAGCTGAGAACCGAATGGAAAGTGAAAAGTGTGGCGGCTAAACCCTTAGCTAAGCCATCATTTATAATATATATTTCACAAATTACACATATGCCCTTAACTAACCAAACTTTAACCTAACTATTGATTCACATTCCTCTCTATTAATATACTCAAGTAATTAGCCATATCCCCCCTTAATTCTATAAAACGTATGCTACAAACGTCAATTCCAGTTGATAATTGCCGGCTGCTACAATCTACCCTCCTTAAAACAATTTTGTACTCAAAATTCGTGGCTTGGTTATTCCCAAACTTAAGCTCTCAATATTCAATCTATCAACTATTCCATCAAGGTATACATTGAGTCTTTACATCCAACTTGGGTTCTAAATATTCTTTTAACTCACCATTATGTAACTTTGTTGTAGCTCACATAACATTCTTATCCGTAATCTCCTTGTTGCGTAAATCCTTCACTGCATAATCTAGAATTTCTACTGATTTCTCCTTGTGTATAAGAGTAGGTTGGATCTCAATGTTCTGCTAAACCATGAGGACCACTCATAACATCCAATATTCTGCGGGTTTGGATAACTCCCTAACTGCCTGTGCCCTCGTCATCAATCCCCTTCTTCATACCTCTTATAAATCTCTCTCTACTCCAAGTTACTAAAGCCGCAGAAAGAAAATAGCTCAACCTGTAACATCCCTTAAATTTATCCTTCTACTATTCCTACAAAAAATCTCGTGAAATTAAAACTTTCATCTTTCATTTCATGCATTTTTTTATATCAATTCATTTCTCATTTCATTCACATCTATCCTCATATAAAGACTATATACCTTATTCAGTGGGAGGTATAACCTTGTACTAAAGTATAACTTAATTTACATTCCAAGAAAAACAATGAAACCTGGTTTCGGTCAACGCTATATTCTAGCTCAACATTTAATTCTGCTCGGGTTTCATCAATCTGAACAGTAGAAATCTTCAACTTTTCTATCGGGTTTCATCGAAAGGATGGACGACAGAACTGAGAGGCAGAATAGACGTTTGAAATAGCAGATACGTGGACAACAGAAGCATACGGTAACGTGGACGACAGAAGCAAAAGACGACGTGGACGACAATTCTCGTCCACAGACTTCATTCGTCCACGGACTATATCCGTCCCCGAGGCTTAATCGTCCACGTGACTAGGACATTGACTTTCTTACAAGAATACTTATCCAAAACTCATACAATTTCCCTCCTGTTTCACCCATTACCCAAATGACGTAAATTCCAACCTATCCTAAATCACCTCTTTTACGTACTCAATCTTATATCATCAATTTCTACCCCATCACACATCCTTTAAAAAATTGTGTAACACCCGACAACTTCAACCAGGTGACTTCCTAACTGAATTAACGGCCATGATTATTCAATCTTCACGGTTTAGAATTTTATGCCAAGCTTAATTAATTACATGTGGATTTAAACTAGGTTGAGTGGCAAAGTTGTAATAATGGAGGATTGAGACCAGTATTTAAAGAAAAAGGAAAGAATTCAAACCTCATTTAAACCACTGTAGCCTTCGTCTCTTACTCTCAGCGATTTTCCCTTCCGAGCTCTCGCTCTCTGTCAGCTGGAAATCCCTCTTTCGACGATCGGTTTCCTTGCTGCTTCTCGGCTACTTTGTACTCGAGGTACGAGTTTGGCATTGTAGCTATCTTTTAGTCGTTAAGCTCTGTTTTCTGCTATGTGTTGAAGTTCTGGGTTCTTCAATGGCCGAGTATTAGTAAGGGTATTTTAAAATCTAAAAGTGGTAATGTCATTCAAAATCGATTTTGGACATTAAACAACCAACCCGGAATTATCGCTAACCGTATCTGTCTGTTTTGGGTTTTGGATTTCAAACTGCACATAGAACTATACTAAGGATTCGGGAGTGACTATAACTATTAGATCCTAGGATGACTTGTGATTAGAACTAATAGGATTTCGTTTTAACCACTGCAATGTAAATGTTTTAGGTGAAGAAGTTGAAGAGAAAGAGCTCAAATTGCTAAGAGACCAGGTAAGTGAATGTGTATATTTCTCGGTCATTAGGACCCTACATCAAAGGATGCTAGGTAGAAACTCATATGATGATTAGAAGTTTCCCTTATGTTACTGTCTAATGTTTATGCTGATGATTAGCTCAGTGGTAAGGTTTCACGTCGAATGGTGCTCTATTCAGTAGCTTGATGATTTAGGAATCTTCATGTTCATGCATCATGAATGTTTTATGCATATGAAAATGTTTTAAGAGCATGTTTTCGCATGAACAAGATAAGAATATAAAACTTATACAACGTGGGTTAAGCGAGGGTTGGGGGCGGTTTGACGTATGTCACTATCCAAAAGAAGGACCATGATACGACCCGCAAGGGAACTATGTGCACTCTCACTGTCAAACCCCCTTTACCGGCACAAATCCTCCCTTAATCCACACAACGTGAACGAAGAATATGAACGATGAACATGAATGATGTATAGGAATGATGATTATGAACAATGAATATGAACGATGAATATGAATGATGTATATGAATGATGATTATGAACAATGAATATGAATGATGAACCAGGATGAAGACTTGAGTATGAGTATGAATAAGAAAAGATTCATGAGCATTTATTTTCTCAAAATGAGCATTCATGCATACTTATTAGTACTGCATTCCTTACTAAGCATTAGACTTATAGTTTAAAACTTATGATGTAGGTGACGAGTTTTTGGGTGAGGATCTCAAAGTTAATGAGGATGTCTAAGCTCGGTTGCTGGAAGGTGTTCAGGGAGTAAATCTGTGACTGGATGGCAAAGGAGACCCCTAGTTAATATTTTTATGATTTTAGTTATGATAACGAATATGATAGTTTAAGTAGGATGAGTCTATTTCATAACATTGAGTCTTCTTTTAACGATGTCTGTTGACCACTGAATCTGGAAATAATTTTAAGGAGCATTGGTTGGTCTGTTTGCTTAAGTCTTCCGCTATATGAATTCTGGGTGAGTTACTGATTTTCATTAATACGAATGTTATGCCATTGAAGTTTGAAGTCAGTGAAGGTTAAGCCATCGGATGATGAGAGTGCTATTTTGTCATCTAGTGATCGGTAGATGTAGTGCGTTTAAGCTATCGAATGATGAGAGTGCTATTTTGTCATCTAGTGAACGGTAGATGTAGTGTGTTTAAGCTATCGGATGATGAGAGCGCTATTTTATCATCTAGTGATCAGTAGATGTAGTGCGTTTAAGCTATCGGATGATGAGAGTGCTATTTTGTCATCTAGTGATCGGCAGATGAGGTGTATTTAAGTTACCGGATAATGTAAGTGTTATTTCATCGCCCAGTGACCGGTAGATGAAGAGTGTTTAAGCCATCAGAAGATGTAAGTTTAATTTTGTCGTTTAACTACCGGATGATGTGAGGGATTATCTTGTCGTTTAGTGACCGGTATGTGTAGCGTATTGCTGATGCTGAATGAGGTTAATGAACCACGAGTGATGCACGTGCCCACCGGATGATACCTTCTATCTAGTGAAGTATTAAAGGGTCATGTGTTAAGCACGTGCTCGTCGGAAGATGTCCTCTATTAGGCGGTGATAAGTGAGGCACGCGAGTTTCACGTGAAGAATCGGATGATGAAATCTTTCTCTACCGGAAGATGTGAACTCCTTGCTTGTCATTTAGCGACCGGCAGGAGTAAGTGATTAAGTATAGAAATCTGTTGGGGTATGATCGGCAGATGCAAGTTTATTTCTCCATCGGTAGGTGCAGCTTAAGAGCTAAAGTCTTTTATCGGATAGGAGCATTTTACCCTGCCCGCCGGTAGATGTATAATGTACTCCTCTGCCGAGCGATGCCTATTGAATCGTGCATGGCATCTTGAGCTAAGTTATGTTTCAAAAAAAAATATAAATTGCAATAAATGAGTAGAGTGTGAGTAATAAGAATTAAATGATTAAGAAAGTCATGAATTATGTGACGATTCCTCTGGGGTCGTTACAAATTGTCTGTTAACCTAACATTCTTGTAACTAAATCTTTACTTCCTTTCTCCGCATCGATAACTAAATCCTTAGTCTTTCACTCGAATACTCAGTGTATCACTCCTTTTCAAATAGGTCATTCACAAATCTTCATACATGTCCCCTCATTATACAGGCGTTAGAAATCCTATATACACCCGAACTTATATCTCCCAAATAACATTTTTCCGGTGGTACACTCCAGTTCCTTTATCATAACTATGCTCGTAACACTCGTTTCGATTCTACTATAACCTTAGTCACCTATTGATCTCTGGCGATCCCTAAGTCTCCAAAAGTTCAAACGACTCTAACTATATAATTTGACACTCAACCATTCATGCATTCATTGACTACAACTCAATCAATTATAACCTAGGCACTCAAACTCCTTTAACTTAGGTTCAGTCCTAGTTTTCTTGAATTAAGTCCGTTCAATTCGGCACGAAGCAGCACATAAAATCACCCCTAGTCTTCAATTTTCTCCCCGAACTTCCATATCTACATTCATTACATTTGACTAACTCTTACCTCATTATCTCCAAATACCACCGAGTTTTCCCTCGGTCTAAATTAAATCATCATAACAGTACCCTTCTTACATTCAGTGATTTACAATTTCTTTAGCTTCACTCAATCCACTATAATCCTCAACTTTCAAAATTATCAGACATAGTTTTATCCCTAAGTCCCCTGAAACAAATTCATTCAACCCTTAAATTTTCTATTTCCAAATCCTCCAAATTTCCTCAATGCAGCTACGCTACATACGTAGGAGGAACATTCTTGCCTTAAGTCTCCAAACAAACCCAACTTCTAAGTACTAGAACAATAAATTTCAATTCTTATAAAAATAACATCTAACCCGACGACTCCTTTCACTACCTAAAAAAAACGTACACCTATCCACAAACTAAGACATAAGTCCCCAACTTCTTAGTGATAAATTACATCCTCAAAATTTGTTATTATTCATATCTTCTCAACCATTAACCTCAGATTCTTGAATGTAATTTCTCACCTCGGGACTGTCAACTCACATGGGTCTAAAATATTCAGTTTATATTATTATTTTCTCTTAAGAACTTACCGATTGTAGGTCGACAATCTAGAGTGTCACTGTTGTTTGTCCTAAATTTCAAATTCATAGTAATGCTTCCTCGGTAATGAACATCCTATCCTACATTCCGAATATAAGGTATGTATTCTAGTCATCCATCTTTCATTTTCAACCCCATGAATAATGAACCACTCGGCTGATTTGGATTTTAAATACTAGCTATTTCGTCTAAATAAGACTTAATTGTCGCTTCAATGGGAGTATATTATAAGATAGCTACTTCATCCTCTTTAAATTCTTCTACTATGTCATAAGACATATTTTAACACTTCTCTTCCCTTAACTCGTCTTACAACCACTCATTTCTAAGTGTTCCACTAAATTTCGATCACTCTTAGTACTACCAAACCCCTGGGTCTCTAATTTAAACCATTCTAAGCTATTCATCATAACACTCGACAGTCTTCCCAAATACTGACTTCACTTTAACCAACTTTAAGCAGACTCTGAATTAATCAGCACCGTACCTGACGCCTCGGCTGGCTGGTCATCGACACTAGACTCAATCATAGTGGCTATCCTCGGTTTCACTTTAGCACCACCCTTCCTTAGAGCTGGGCAATCCCTGTTAACATGGCCCACATCATCGCAGTTATAGCACCGAACAACTCTGGGCTTTGGGCAGCCTTTGAACTTGTGTCCAACTTCATCACAGTTGAAACACTTTCTCGAACTAATTCTGCACTCGCCCGGGTGATTTCTCAAACATCTCGGACACTGAGGAAACTTCTCGGTATTTTGTACTTTCTTCTCCCTTCCTGTCTGCCCTGGCCCTCACTGACCTTTTTCATCCTTTGCATTTCTCGGTTCAATAGTGTACTTATCTGCTCAGACTATAGGCGCACTAATTCTGTAACTGTCTGATCACGCTCAGACCCTCCCCACTTCTGAATTCTGGCTCTATACTCAATATTCTTGGTCTTCCTGGTTGTCTAGGCATTTTGCTATATCCCTAGACAAGGTTAATTACTCTCATAAATATCTAATAACTAAGGTTAACAAAAACACTTACAGTTGTTGGAGTGCTCCCGTGCGACGATCGGTACTGATGAATAATCTTTTGAACGGTTTAACAAAATGTCTCTGATACCAAACTGTAACGCCCCGAATTTTATAAATTCGATTCGCTACTCTTAACGCAGAACAAAACTAAGACAATCTGGGAAGATTTTAAAAAAACTTCACTCGACGGTCAAAATTTGGACCTTTATTTAAAAACATTAAGAAAACTTGCAGCGGAAATTCATTTGTATAAAATAGGGTTAAAACAAAACACTAAAACAATACTTGTGTAACGATTAAAATAATAGAAACAATCGGTCAAAAGAACCGAGGACATATATGTGTTGAATACTTTAAATGTCTTAAATTCGAACACTTCTTCCGCCAAATAGTCTCAGCGCTAAGAGCAGAAATAGAAAACATCTTCCGCTAAACAGTTCCAACGGTAGAAGTAGAGTCTCAGCAGTAGAAGCTGAACAAAATACAGCCACCGCTCGCATCCACTGATCACAAAACGACAAAATTTACTACCCACATCTACCGCTCACATCCACCGTTCACAAAACGACAAAATTTACTACCCACATCTACTGCTCATATCCACCGATCACAAAACGACAAAATCTACTACTCACATCTACTGCTCACATTCACCGAATCACAAAACTGACAAAATCTACTACCCACATCTACCACTCAACAGTAACACTCGACATCTACCGATTGACTTTGACTTTTGTTGAACGACAGCATCTACCGATCAACAGTAATACTCAACATCTACCGATTGACTTTGACTTCTGTCGAACGACAACATCTGCTGATTGATCTCTGCCATTCGACATCTGCCGAACGACGCAAAACCACATTAGCATTACATTAAACCATCGGACATTTCTGCCTACTAAAAGAACTTATAAATTTTACTGCAATCATTCAAAACAAATTAAAACCACAACCTTATAAAAATCCAGAATAGCCAGCTACAAATAAACCAGACGTGTTTTCATAGTCAGGATAATCCCAAAACATGTCAAAACATTAAAACTACTGCTGTCATTAAAATCTTCAGCACATTTTAACAACACACTTGTCCACTAAGACTACACATACTGACATTTGTTAAACCGCCTCATCAGTGCACCAAACTGCGGCATAGATGTGCTCCATCAACTGCGCCTATTCTTCTGTAAACTCAGAGAAATCACCTGTTGGAAACTCAGCACCTACATCACAAAACTCATCTATTAGCCTAATGCTAAGCAAGTAGAGCAAAAAGAAATGTAATACTGAATTAAAGTCCTATTCATGCGATTTTATTTTCTCATCTCAGTTGTATTCGTATTCATTGTCTGTTGATCCCTCGTCCGATGAGAAGTGGATCAATTTTTTCAAAGTATAAATATCCTCTACTAAATTAAGGGGTACATTAGTTCCCTTAACAGCTGATCTGATCCCTCGTCCGATGGGAAGTGGATCAATTTTCCCAAAGTATAAATCCTCTACTAGATTAAGGGGCGGATTAGTTCCCTTAAAAGTTGATCTGATATAATCTGTCCATGTCTCACCATGCCTTTACATGTAAATTCATTTTCGTTCTCATTCAATAAAACATGATGCATGACATACTGAAAAACATTCATAAACACACATAAACCCTACTGTTTTGTGATGTAGGCCTGAAGGCACACACATACTCTACTTACCTGGTCTCCTGAACAATGCTCAGTTGTAAGCTACCTCAGAAGTTTGCTCACCTAAAGCCATAAACAGAACATTAATCAAATCTTCACTAAACTTAATCCTAAATCAACCAGAAATCTAAAGAACTAGTTTGGAACTCTGATAATCATGGATTCCCGATTTTTCACCAAAACCCAAACCTATTCTCATTCACGGCATTACCAAAGCACACACATTGTACACATCTGTTATCTCGCCACTAAAACATAAGGTAAACGAAGGAAACTCACCTAGGCTGGAGAAATCGCTGGAGAAATCGGAGGGAGAATCTCCTAGAGCGCTCTGCTGAGCTGAGAACCAAAATGGAAAGTGAAAAGTGTGGCGGCTAAACCCTTAGCTAAACCCTCAGCTAAACCCTCAGCTAAACCCTCATTTATAATATATATTTCACAAATTACACATATGCCCTTAACTAACCAAACTTTAACCTAACTATTGATTCTCATTCCTCTCTATTAATATACTTAAGCAATTAGCCATATCCCCCCTTAATTCCATAAAACGTATGCTACAAACGTCAATTCCAGTTGATAATTGCCGGGTGCTACACAGCCACACCATGGTCAAGGTGCCCCAACAAGTTACCTGCACTGGCATACCACCGGCGTCGCTGACTGCATCCTAATCCTGGCATTGCTCATAGAGTTCACCTAACAACTCGTCGTCACCTACTGTAGCAACCGGTAATTGTCAGCCTTGATTTTGTTAGTAACATTTTTGTGACTCTTATTTTTATAGAATTAAGTAAATTTAATTGGTTACTTAAATAGGTTAAAGTTGGTTAACCAAAGGCATTTGTGTAATTGTGAAGCAAGTGTTATAAATGGAGAGTTTAATGAAGGTTTAGCTGCCACTGTTTCTCATTTCCTCATTCGGCATTCAGCACAGCTCAGCAATGCAGATTCTCCTTCAGCATTTACCCCTTCGATTCTTCTTCGACTTAGGTAAGTTTTACTTCGATCTCTCGCTGTTTTAGTGATTATAGGTAATAGAGAGGGTTGTTGATGCTTATTTTGAGAATGTTGGGAGTAGGAGTTGAGTTCGGTTTTGTAGTAAATTGGGAGCGTACGAAGAACAGAGCTTCCAAACTAGTTTCCCTTAAATTTCTGGATAGTGTAGAATGAAGTTAAGTAATATTGTGCTTATGTTTTAGGTGAGCCAACTCTTGAAGTAGCTTACAACAAAAAATCTCTCAGGAAACCAGGTAAGTGGAGTATGTGTGTGCCTTCGGTCTACATCACAAAACAGTAGGTTTATGCATGCTTGAATGTTTCCAATATGTCATGCATCATGTTTTATTGAATGAGTATGAAAATAAATTTACATGTAATGGCATGGTAAGACATGAGTAGTTTGAATCAGACAAACTATTAAGGGAACTAATCTGCCTCTTAATCGAGAAGAGGATGTTATGACTTTGGGAAAACCGATCTACTTCCCATCGAACAGAGGGATCAGATCAGCTATTAAGAGAACTAATCTGCCCCTTAATCGAGAAGAGGATGTTATGACTCTTGGAAAATCGATCCACTTCCCATCGAATAGAATGATCAGATCAGAGAACGAACACAAATGCAACTAAGAAGTGAAAGTAGAAACTAAATGATTAGGATTTATGAATTTAGTATTTCATTCATATTTGCTCTACTTATTTAGCATTAGGCTAATAGATGAGTTTTGTGATGTAGGTGCTGAAGTAACTGAAGGTGAATTCTCTGAGGTTTACAGAGGGATAGGTGAAGTTGATAGAGCACATCTATGTCGCAGTTTGGTGCTCTGATGAAGAGGTTTGACTAATGTTTGTATGTGAATGTTTAAATGGATGGATGTTTGTCAAAGCGTGCTGAGAATTTTAATGATTTTGATAGTTTTTAGTATTTCTGATACATTTTGAGATTTCTCGGATAATGATACATTATTAGTTCTAACTGTGATTCTTATTGATTTTCAAGCATTTCACTGGATCAGGTTGTTTTAAATGATTTCAGTAAAATTTACAAATTCTTTTAGCAGTCGGAGTTGTTCTTTGTTTAGAGTGTAAATGGTTGATATGCTGTTCTGTTGTCTATCGGTAGATGTTGTCTATCGGTGGATGTTGAGTGTTACTGTTTACCGGTAGATGTTATCGATCGGTAGAAGTTGTCTATCGGTAGATGTTGTCTATCGGTGGATGTTGAGTGTTACTGTTTACCAGTAGATGTTATCGATCGGTAGAAGTTGTGTAACGCTCCCGAACCCACCCTGGCTCGGAGCACTACATTGCTAACCAATCTCACGCTAAAACATAATTAAAAATAATTTAAATAAACTCTCAAGCATAAAAGGAAACCGACACAGCTGAAATTAAAACTAAACTCCTGAAACTCTCTATTGTCATACCTAGCTGCCTAGCTCACTAATTCCTCTTAATCCTAACCTGTAAGCACCCGGCGTCCTTTCCGAAAATTTCGGCAAAGTAACGCTTGAAAGTGGCGCCTCCAAAATGCTAGGTACCTGCAAACGAATAAACCCAACCAGATCCAGAATAATCTTACTTCACTAACCAGCTATCCACTCAACAATCCCTCAAAAATCCCACATATAAAAACCTCCTAATATCAGTAAAGAGGAAACTAAAATACTATATCCCTAAATGAAGAAAGTCCACAATATAGGGCGACATATCACCCTTAGCTATGATTATATACACCAAATACAAATAGCTATGCAATGCAATAACTCTAAAAACAACATCAACCAAAAAGACAACTCTGCAAACCACCAAAATAATTGTAAATTATACACGACCCCAAAAATACAGTTCCACCCACGTCTTTCCGAAGACCATGGTCGAGACGCCCCGACAATTGCCCGCACCGGCATACCGCGTACATCATCGACTGTGTCCCAATCCTAGCTTTCCTCGTAGCTCTAACCTGTACTCCTGTCGTCACCTACACCACAGAACACACACACACACGTAAGCTTACGCTTAGCAAGTAGGGAGTAACAAATAATAACAAGAAGAATGCACACACTACCCTACCCTAACACAACAACACAACACCCCTCAACACGACAACTCAACACAACAACACAACACCACCCAATGCAACTCAACAAACTGACTCAACATAACACGACAACACACAGTGCAATCCACCTAACACATGCAGTTTCTATCACTCAGTTGTGCTTATTTGCTGTTCGTTGCTTTAATCTTGCTTTAATCTTTCATAAGTCGTGTGGAACGAGTTGGCACACATCCCATAACCGTCTAGGATGGCCACACTCAGAATAACCATCCTTCATAGAGGTCCCCTCGGGGTGCTACACAGCAGCACCTCAGCCCGACAAGGCACACTATTCAGAATTACATGTTTTAGCCGTTCATCTCTCATAGAGTACCCTTCGGGGTGCTACACACCAGCAACCTCAGCCCGACAAGGCACACTATTCGAAATGCAATATGTGTTTTAGACGGTCATCTCTCATAGAGTACCCTTCGGGGTGCTACACACCAGCAACCTCAGCCCGACAAGGCACACTATTCGAGATGCATTTTTACAATTCACTTTATCTGATTACGTTCAGGCTCACAATGCCAATCAATGCCACTAATCGTACCTAACGTGCTATACCATGATGCATGCTTCAAATATGCAATACGACACAAAACCAACAACCCAACACAACACGAAATAAATAACCCTACCGTTCTTGGTGTAGGCCCGAAGGCGAAGGAATAGCTACCACTACTTACCTGGCGTCCTAGCTCGCTGAGGATATTCGGTTACCTGTCCACCTACAGCTCGACCTACGACAAATATTCAAACTTTATTAAAATCAAGCCTACATCCACCAATTACTCTCAAACTACTATTTCTAACCTAATCCAACTAAAACCTAACTAAACGGGCCACTAATTTGGGTTCGGTAAAAACCGACCCAAACTTCAAACGTGCATAACTTTTGCGTCGGATATCGAATCGAACGATTCCAGCTGGCCACGTACTCCTCTAATAACCTATTTTAACCTGCCAAGAAGGAATTGTAAAACAAACGACCGTAGCTAGGTCAAATATCAGAAAATCCAAACTGCGCCTTTACCCGAAAAATCCCCCTTTTTGATTTTTCATCGATTCCCACTCAATTCCTCACTAATCAACCACAAATACCCTCAATTACAATAAACAATCAAAATCCCGAGGCTACACACAACAAAAACACGAATTGCCCGAATAGAACTTGCTGCCTATTGCCCAAACAGGGCTCTCCACGGCCAAGCAACCATAGCCGGCCCAAGGGTTGGCAAACCCACGCCGGAAGCAGCCCATTTCGGCCGGTGATCGGAGCTCAAACCAGCTCGTCTCTCACGGCCAAAAACAGAACCGAAAAACAGGACAAAAATGGCTGACCCGTTGGTTCGTGCACAGAGACAACCGGAACTCGCTCGTCGCCGTCATCTGGCCGGAGAATGCTGGAAATTGACGGCAGTCTAGGTCGGAGATCATGGCCTCCCCGTCGCACTCCCCTCTCCCCTGCTCTCCTTGCGCGACTCGACGACAGAATGGCTTCGGCCATTCTATCGTTTTATCTTTTATTTTTTTATTTAATTAATAATAATAATAATAATAATAAATGATAATAATAAAACTAAAACTATTTCTTTAATTAAAAGTAACTAATTACCATTTTGCCCTCCCATGTTTTCGACTATTTCGAATTTCGTTAAATCTTTTTATTAAATTAACCTAACTCCCGGCTTAAATTCACTGGCAATAAAAACCATTCACTTTTCTTTTAAATTAATTAACACAACCTATTTTATTATTCTTTTATTTTCTCTATCACATTTTTTTTTCAATAATAAAAAAAAAAAAAAAAAAACCCGGGTGTTACAGGTTGTCTATCGGTAGATATTGTCTATCGGTGGAGGTTGAGTGTTACTGTGGAGCGGTGGATGTCGGTAGCGGAAGAAGCATTATGTTTCTGCTTCTACCGCTAACACTGTTTAGCAGAAGAAGCATTCTGTTTCTGCTTCTACTGCTGGGATTATTTGGCGGAGGATGTGTTTGAAATTTTAAGACATTTAAATATTCAAAACCTTTATGTTCTCGTTTCTTTTGGCCGATTATTTCTTTCATTTAACTGTTATATAAGTATTGTTTTAGTGATTTATTTTAACCCTGTTTTACATAAATATTTTTCTGCTACAAGTTTTCGATGTTTTAAATAAATTCCAAATTTTAGCTGTTGAGTGAAATTTTAAGTTTCCCTAGAATTTTCTTAATACAATCAGAGTATGTGATTAACAAACCGAATTATTAATTCGGGGCGTTACAGTTTGGTATCAGAGACATTTAGTTAAACCGTTCAAAAGATTACTCATCAGTGCCGATCGTCGCATGGGAGTACTCCAACAACTGTAAGTGTTTATGTTCATCTTAGTTATTAGATATTTATGAGAGTAATCAACCTTATCTAGGAATATAGCAAAATGGCTAGACGACCAAGAAGACCGAGAGAGATGCCAAATTTGAGAACTGAGGAGGATCCTAGTGTAATTATGGAGCTGACAGCTTTAGTACGTCAGCAGTCTGAACAACTGGGACTACTTTTGAACCGAGATGTGCAAGGGAGTGCCAACTTGTGTTCCAACAATAAGCAAGCAGGAGACAGATTCCGGAGATCGCAACCTCCCACATTTGATGGACAGTCATCCAATCTGATTGTTGCTGAGGGATGACTTAGGAAGATTAAGAGTATGTTCAGATGTGCCAACGTTGGAGAAGGAGACAAAGTCACCTTGACAACATTCCATTTGGCTGGGGATGCTCTGCTTTGGTGGGAAACAATGAAGACCACCACTGATGTTCTGGCTATGTCTTGGTCCCAATTCAAGGAACTTTTCTATGAGAAATACTTTAGCAGCACCGTTCAGACCGCAAAGAAGGTAGGAGTTTCTAAACTTGAAGCAGACGGGGTCCGTGTCTGAGTACAATAGACAGTTTGAGTCCCTGTCTAGGTTTGCTGGACATCTTGTTCACAGGAATGAGGATAAGATGTTTCAATTTATGAATGGACTGAAACTAGAGATTTACAGAGGAGTCAAGTTTTTGGGTATTAAAGGTTTGTCTTACGGAGAAGTTGTGTCCACGACATTAGAAGTGGAAGAAGCAGAATTGAAGTGTCCTGGATCAAAGGAAACCCTACAAAAGTTTATTCAGCCACACTAGCAGAGTGGGATGAAGAGGCCCAGTGAAGGCCAAGGTAGCCAGGAGCAGGAAAGAAAGTACAGAATGCTAGGAAGTTTCCCCAATGCCCGATATGTTTGAAGAATCACCTGGGAGAGTGCAGATTTAGGTCGGGAAAGTGTTTCAACTGTGAAGGAGTCTGACACACGTTCAGAGATTGCCCGAAGCCCAGGGTCACCCGATGCTACAACTGTAATAGGGTTGGTCATATTAACAGAGACTGCCCAGCTTTAAAGAATGGTCCTGCTATGATAAAGCCGATGATATTCTCCATGATGGAGTCGGGTGATGATGATTAGTCCTGCGGTAGTGTCAGGTACTATATTGATCAACTCTATGCCTGCTTTCACTTTAATAGATTCTGGTGCAACACATTCTTTTATAGCGTCTGCATTTGTTGTTAAGTTAGATGTACAACCTACGCCAACTGAACATGTGTTTAATGTCACGTTATCCTCTAGTGAATGTATGCACTCTAGCCGAGTAATGCTTAATAGTGTGGTGTCAGTGGGAAGCGTGAATCTGCTTGCTGATCTCATTATCATGGAGATAATGGGATTTGATGTAATCCTAGAAATAGACTGGTTGTTTAAGCATTATGCCGCAATCGATTGTAGGACTTGATTTGTTAGTTTTCAACCCCCTGGTGGTTTGAAACATACCTTCCAATCTTTGAAAAAGTATAAGGAAATGTCTGTTATTGCCCCTATGGATGCTAGACCTTCTCCATGCGGAGAGTATTTATGCTTTTTGGCCAGTGCTATAGACACACAGGTTGTAGGAAAATCGAGTCCTCAAAATGTCTTAGTTGTCCAAGACTTTCCCAGAAGTATTCCTAGATGACCTTCTTGGCTTGCCGCCAGATAGAGAAATCGAGTTTGTTGTAGATATTTACCCAGGAGCAGAGCCTGTATCTAAGAATCTTTACAGATTAGCACTAGCAGTGCTTAGAGAGTTAAAGAAACAGGTGGAGGAACTGTTGGAAAAAGGATTCATACGCCCTAGTTATTCACCGTGGGGTGCACCTGTTCTTTTTGTTAAGAAGAAGGATGGATCATTGCGTATGTGTGTTGATTATCGAGAATTAAACAAATTAACTATCAAGAACAAATATCCATTACCAAGGATTGATGATCTATTCGACCAACTTAATGGTGCACGAGTCTTCTATAAGATTGACCTTAGGTCCGGTTATTACCAATTGAAAGTCAAATCAAAAAATATCCCTAAGACAGCCTTTCGCACAAGGTATGGACATTATGAGTTTTTGGTTATGTCTTTTGGATTGACAAATGCACCAGCAGCTTTCATAGATCTCATGAATAATGTGTTTCACGAGTATCTAGATAAATTTGTCATAGTGTTTATTGATGATATTTTAATCTATTCACATACTGAGGATGAACATGCAAAACACTTGAACTTGGTATTAGGAGTACTTAAACAGCACCAACTTTATGCCAAGTGTGAGTTTTGGTTGGACCAAGTTCACTTTTTGGGTCACGTTATCTCGGGCGATGGGATATCTGTCGATCCAGCCAAGGTTCAAGCATTTAACAAGTGGCCCCAACCGAAGAATGCTATAGATATTCGAGTTTCCTTGGATTAGCATGATATTACAGGAAGTTTATTGAAGGATTCTCGAAGATTGCCACACCCCTACCCGGTTAACAAGGAAAAACATGAAGTATATATGGACTGATGAATGTGATTTTAGTTTTCAAACCTTGAAACAGAGACTGACCAATGCCCCAATACTAACACTCCCCGTTGAGAATGGAAAGTTTAGCATTTATTTTGATGCATCCAAAGTTGGTCTTGGTTGTGTCTTGATGCAGGATGGAAAGGTAATAGCTTATGCTTCTAAACAGCTGAAAACACATGAGAAGAATTATCCTACACATGATTTGGAATTAGCTGCGGTAGTGTTTGCGTTAAAGATTTGGAGGCATTACTTGTATGGACAATCTTGTGAAATATTCTCAGATCATAAAAGTCTGAAATGTATTTTCACACAGAAAGAGCTAAACATGAGGCAACGTCGGTGGTTGGAGTTTGTCAATGATTACGATTTTGAGATCAAATACCACCCCAGCAAGGCAAATGTAGTGGCTGACGCATTGAGTAGAGTAACAACATCAGCCTCGACATTGATTCTTGACATACCGATAGCCTTAGAGACAGAATTCCAAAGTTTTGACTTGGAAGCTGTGTCTAGCGTGTCAGCCATGCTTTCTGTCATATCCTTAAGGCCTACTATTTTGGAGAGAATAAAGGAAAGTCCAGGTAAATGATGCTGAATGCAATAAGTACAAGTTAAGCATGGATTCTTCTGATAAAGCAGATTTCAATTTTTCTACTGATGGAATTCTCAAGTTTTGTAATAGATGGTTTGTTCCAATAAATGAAGAACTTTGAAATAAGATCCTTTTAGAAGCTCATTCTTCTAGGTTATCTGTTCATCCTAGAAGTACAAAAATGTACAGAGACCTTAAACAACATTATTGGTGGCCAAATATGAAAAGAAGTGTGGCGGAGTACATTGGATCGTGTTTGATTTGCCAACAGATTAAAGCTGAACATTAGAGACCTGTAGAAACATTGCAACCCTTACCAGTTCCCTAATAGAAATGGGAACAAATAACGATAGACTTTGTTGTAGGATTGCCTAGAACAACAAGGGGACATGATTAATTTGGGTGATAGTTGATCGTCTAACCAAATCTGCCTGTTTCCTGCCCATTAAGATGACATACTCGATGCACCAATTTGCTGAATTGTATGTGCATAAGATTGTTAGGTTGCATGGAGTTCCAATCACTATAGTTTCAGATCGAGATTCTAGATTTACATCTAAGTTTTGGAAGAGTTTACATAAAGCTATGGGTACACAGCTTAACTTTAGTACAACTTTTCACCCTCAAACAGATGGACAATCCGAGATGACTATTCAAACATTGGAAGATATGTTTCGTGCATGTGTATTAGAATTCCAGGGTTCTTGGAGTAAGTATTTATCATTAGTTGAATTCTCTTATAACAACAGTTTCAGGCAACAATAGACATGGCACCATACGAGGCATTACATGGACGAAGTTGCAGATCTCCATTGTACTGGGATGAAGTTGGAGAAGCACGATTGATTGGTCTTGACATTGTGCAATAGACAGTGGAGAAGATTGCTCTTATCTGACAGCGGATTTTGACAGCTCAAAGCCGACAGAAAAGCTATGCCGATAAAAGACGTAGAGATTTAGAGTTTGAAGTTGGTGATGAAGTGTTTCTTAAAGTTTCACCATTCAAAGAGTTGTAAGGTTTGGAAAGAGAGGTAAGTTGAATCCAGATACATCGGACCTTTCTCAATCTTGAAGAGGATTGGAAAGACAGCTTATAAATTGTAGTTACCAGTCTCTATGGAGGGAATTCACAATGTGTTCCATGTTTCTATGCTGAAGAAATTTATGCGGAATCCAACTCAGGTTGTGGAACAGCAGAACATTGAAGTTCATCCTACCCTTATCTATAAAGAGAAACCAGTAGAAATTCTGGACTATGCAACAAAAGTGCTACGTAACAAGGAAGTTCAGCTAGTGAAGGTGCTATGGCATAATCAGAATGTAGAGGAGGCAACTTGGGAAAGCCAGCATGACATGATGAGCCGATATCCTGAGTTATTTAAGCACTGAATTTTGAGGACAAAAATCTTTTAAGGAGGGTAGATTGTAGCAACCGGTAATTGTCAGCCTTGATTTTGTTAGTAACATTTTTGTGACTCTTATTTTTATAGAATTAAGTAAATTTGATTGGTTGCTAAAATAGGTTAAAGTTGGTTAACCAAGGGCATTTAAGTAATTGTGAAGCAAGTGTTATAAATGGAGAGTTTAATGAAGGTTTAGCCGCCACTGTTTCTCATTTTCTCATTGGGCATTCAGCTTAGCTCAGCAGAGCAGATTCTCCTCCAACATTTACCCCTTCGATTCTTCTTTGACTTAGGTGAGTTTTACTTCGATCTCTCGCTGTTTTAGTGATTATAGGTAATAGAGAGGGTTGTTGATGCGTATTTTAAGAATGTTGGGAGTAGGAGTTGAGTTTCAGTTTTGTAGTAAATTGGGAACGTACGAAGAACAAAGCTTCCAAACTAGTTTCCCTTAAATTTCTGGATAGTGTAGAATGAAGTTAAGTAATGTTGTGCTTATGTTTTAGGTGAGCCAACTCTTGAAGTAGCTTACAACCAGGAATCTCTCAGGAAACCAGGTAAGTGGAGTATATGTGTGCCTTCGGGTCTACATCACAAAACAGTAGGTTTATGCATGCTTGAATGTTTCCAATATGTCATGCATCATGTTTTATTGAATGAGTACGGATATGAATTTACATGTAATGGCATGGTAAGACATGAGTAGTTTAAATCAGACAAATTATTAAGGGAACTAATCCACCCCTTAATCAAGAAGAGGATATTATGACTTTGGGAAAAACCGATCCACTTCCCATCGAACAGAGGGATCAGATCAGCTATTAAGGGAACTAATCTGCCCCTTAATCGAGAAGAGGATGTTATGACTTTAGGAAAATCGATCCACTTCCCATCGAACAGAAGGATCAGATCAGAGAACAAACACAAATGTAACTGAGATGTGAAAGTAGAAACTGCATGATTAGGATTTATGAATTTAGTATTTTATTCATATTTGCTCTACTTATTTAGCATTAGGCTAATAGATGAGTTTTGTGATGTAGGTGCTGAAGTAACTGAAGGTGAATTCTCTAAGTTTGCAGAGGGATAGGTGAAGTTGATGGAGCACATCTATGTCGCGGTTTGGTGCTCTGATGAGGCGGTTTGACTAATGTTTGTATGTGAAGTCTAAATGGATGGATGTTTGTCGAAGTGTGCTGAGAATTTTAATTATTTTGATAGTTTTTAGTATTTATGATACATTTTGAGATTTCTCGGATAATGATACATTGTTAGTTCTAACTGTGATTCTTACTGGTTTTCAAGCATTTCACTTGGTCAGGTTGTTTTAAATAATTTCAGTAAAATTTACAAGTTCTTTTAGCAGTCGGAGTTGTTCTTTGTTTAGAGTGTAAATGGTTGATATGCTGTTTTGTGTCTATCGGTAGATGTTGTCTTGTCTATCGGTAGATGTTGTCTATCGGTAGATGTTGTCTATCGGTAGATGTTGTCTATCGGTAGATGTTGTCTATCGGTAGATGTTGTCTATCGGTAGATGTTGTCTATCGGTAGATGTTGTCTATCGGTAGATGTTGTCTATCGGTAGATGTTGTCTATCGGTAGATGTTGTCTATCGGTAGATGTTGTCTATCGGTAGATGTTGTCTATCGGTAGATGTTGTCTATCGGTAGATGTTGTCTATCGGTAGATGTTGTCTATCGGTAGATGTTGTCTATCGGTAGATGTTGTCTATCGGTAGATGTTGTCTATCGGTAGATGTTGTCTATCGGTAGATGTTGTCTATCGGTAGATGTTGTCTATCGGTAGATGTTGTCTATCGGTAGATGTTGTCTATCGGTAGATGTTGTCTATCGGTAGATGTTGTCTATCGGTAGATGTTGTCTATCGGTAGATGTTGTCTATCGGTAGATGTTGTCTATCGGTAGATGTTGTCTATCGGTAGATGTTGTCTATCGGTAGATGTTGTCTATCGGTAGATGTTGTCTATCGGTAGATGTTGTCTATCGGTAGATGTTGTCTATCGGTAGATGTTGTCTATCGGTAGATGTTGTCTATCGGTAGATGTTGTCTATCGGTAGATGTTGTCTATCGGTAGATGTTGTCTATCGGTAGATGTTGTCTATCGGTAGATGTTGTCTATCGGTAGATGTTGTCTATCGGTAGATGTTGTCTATCGGTAGATGTTGTCTATCGGTAGATGTTGTCTATCGGTAGATGTTGTCTATCGGTAGATGTTGTCTATCGGTAGATGTTGTCTATCGGTAGATGTTGTCTATCGGTAGATGTTGTCTATCGGTAGATGTTGTCTATCGGTAGATGTTGTCTATCGGTAGATGTTGTCTATCGGTAGATGTTGTCTATCGGTAGATGTTGTCTATCGGTAGATGTTGTCTATCGGTAGATGTTGTCTATCGGTAGATGTTGTCTATCGGTAGATCGGTAGCAGAAGAAGCATTCTGTTTCAGCTTCTACCGCTGACACTGTTTAGCGGAAGAAGCATTCTGTTTCTGCTTCTACCGCTGCGATTATTTGGCAGAGGATGTGTTTGAAATTTTAAGACATTTAAATATTCAAAACCTTTATGTCCTCGTTTCTTTTGGCCGATTATTTCTACCATTTAACTGTTATATAAGTATTGTTTGAGTGATTTGTTTTAACCCTGTTTTACACAAATATTTTTCCACTGCAAGTTTTCGATGTTTTAAATAAATTCAAAATTTTAGCTGTTGAGTGGAAATTTTAAGTTTCCCTAGAATTTTCTTAATACAATCAGAGTATGTGATTAACAAACCAGATTATTAATTCGGGGCGTTACACCTACACCATAGAACACAAAACGTAAGCCTAATGCTTAGAAAGTAGGGAATAATGAATGTAAACACTCAATGCATACTCAACCCCTAACACATGCGGTTTCTAAACTCTTAGTTGTTCTCATTTATTTTTGTTTCATTAATCTTTCATTTAGCCGTGTGGATCAAGTAGACACACATCCTATAACCGTCTAGGACGGCCACTGCCTTGACCCAGCAGAGCAAAATTAGAGGCACACATCCGAGCCCAGCTCACAGGGCGGCCATACACGATCTCCTCCTATATCGATCATAGAATCCTCTAGTACTCTCTCTAGCACGTTAACATCAAGGCATTCATACTCACGACACATTACATATTTTTAACAGTGCATCTCTCGTAGAGGCCTTCTCGAGGTGCTACACTAGCACTACTCCCCGACAAAAAAAAAAAAACTCAATTTTATACATCAAACCCCTCCCTCATTTCACTCTTCATTTTTCCAACGTTTAACTCCCTTTCCTTCCTTCTTTCTCTACCTCTTTCCTGTAACGACCACAGCCCGGCCCACAGCCCTCAGGCCCAGAAGACTGAGCCCAGAAGTCGTGCATCCCTGCCACGTGTGTCCCCTCAGGGCCGTCCACGTGTACTCACGATCTTCCCACCCCCTGCAGTGGGTTTTTGCCTTCCTCCCCACTCGAACCCAGGCCCTCAGGGACAAGCACCCAGGCTACGAATGAGGAGTACCACTGAGCCAGCTAGCTCAGTGGTACTCCTCATTCGTAGCCTGGGTGCTTGTCCCTGAGGGCCTGGGTTCGAGTGGGGATGAAAGCAAAAACCCACTGCAGGGGGTGGGAAGATCGTGAGTACACGTGGACGGCCCTGAGGGGACACACGTGGCAGGGATGCACGACTTCTGGGCTCGGTCTTCTGGGCCTGAGGGCTGTGGGCCGGGCTGTGGTCGTTACAAAAAAGGCGCCTTTTTTGTCTGGCTCAGTGGTACTCCTCATTCGTAGCCTGGGTGCTTGTCCCTGAGGGCCTGGGCCGGGGGGTGTGGCCGTTACATTTCCCTTTTACATTTAATTCAACCAACTATAACTCTAACCACTCCAATCCTAGTGTTTTCTCTCCAAATTTTCTCTTCCTAACTCACATGCTTAGAATACTTTCTAGGATCATTGTTATAATCTAATCTAAGCAACTCTCGGTTTAATAAAATTTTCGGGTGTTACATTCTACCCTCCTTAAAAAAAATTTGTCCTCAAAATTTGTGTACTTGAAAAACTCAGGATAATGCTCCATCATATCTTGTTGCCTTTTCCACGTCGCCTCCTCTATATTGTGGTTACGCCATAACACCTTTACTAGTGGAATATCCTTGTTGCATAACGTCTTCACTGCATAATCCAAGATCTTCACTGGTTTCTCTTCGTACGTCAATGTTAGTTGCACCTCAATATCCTGCTGCACCACGACGTGTGACAGATCTCTTAGGCACTTCCTCAGCATTGTTACATGGAAAACGTTGTGCACTCCCTTCATCAAATTTGGCAGCTCCAACTGGTATGTTGTTCTTCCAATCCTCTTCGTGATTGAAAATGGTCCAACATATCTCAGGTTCAGCTTACCCCTCTTCCCGAATATCATTAATCCCTTGAACGGTGAAATTTTCAAAAAAAATTCGTCTCCTACTTCAAACTCCAACTCCCGCCTCCTTCCATCGACGTAGTTCTTCTGCTTACTCTGAGCTGTCAAAATACGCTGCTGAATAAATTTAATCTTTTCAGTTGTCTGTTGCACGATTTCAGGTCCAATTAAACTGACTTCCCTGACTTCATCCCAATAGAGAGGTAACCTGTATTTCCTCCCATATAGAGCCTTATATGGAGCCATACCTATCGTCGCCTGATAGCTATGATACGAGAACTCTACTAAAGGCAAATATCTGCTCCACGAACCCTGAAACTGCAGTATACAGGCTCAAAGCATATCCTCTATAATCTGAATAGTCCGTTCAGATTGTCCGTCTGTCTAAGGATGAAATGTTGTACTGAAATTGAGCTGTGTCCCCATTGCCTTATGCAGACTTTTCCAAAATTTCGATGTGAATCTCAGGCCACTTTCCGATACAATAGAGCCGATACACCCTGCAACCGTACTATCTCTTGAATATACAATTCCACAAAGTTCCCAAACTAGTTTCCTTACAAGTTTTGGTAGATTTGAGGATAGTTTAGGATGAAGCTCAACTAATACTCTGTTTACGGCTATAGGTTTGAGCAAAACCCGAAGTAGTTTACAACCAAGCTTTTCCAGAAAACCAGGTAAGTGGAGTATGTGTGTGCCTTCAGGCCTACATCACAAAACAGTAGGTTTATGCTTGTTTGAATGTTTTATGTATGTCATGTATCATGTTTCTGGAAAGAACACGAAAATGAATTTACATGTAATGACATGGTAAGGCATGAACAGATTGTAATAGACCAACTGTTAAGGGAATTAATCCGCCCCTTAATCGATGAAGAGGATATATGACTTTGGGAAATTGATTCGCTTCCCAATGGAATATAGGATCAGATCAGTTGTTAAGGGAACTAATCCACCCCTTAATTGATGAAGAGGATGTATGGCTTTGAGAAAATTTATCCAACTCCTAATGGAACCAAGGGATCAGATCAGAGAAAGAATTTGAATGCAACTGAGATGTGAAAGTAGAAACTGCATGACTATGATTTATGTTTCAGTTTATCATTACATTATTGCTCTACTTATTTAGCATTAGGCTAATAGATGAGTTTTGTGATGTAGGTGAAGAAGTGTCAGCAGGTGTGTTCTCTGAGCTTGTTGAGGACTAGGCTGGTTGGAGGAGTACATTCATGCCGCGATTTGGTGCACTGATGAGGCGGTTTAACTAATATCAATATGTGAAGTCTTAATGATCAAGTGATTTGTTGAAGTGTGCTGAGGATTTTTTATGACAGCAGTAGTTTAAGATTTATAATATTTTGAGGTTTTTCCTGATTATGAAACATGATTTGGTTTAGTTATAGTTTGCTATTTTGGATTTTCTTGGAAAGTTTAGTGAACAATAGTTCAGTTTAACTAAGCTGTGAATTTTAATGATTGCGGTAGTTTTTAGTATTTCTGATAAAATTTTGAGATTTCTCGGATAATGATACGTCGTTGGTTTTAATTATGATTCTTACTGGATTTCAAAAGTTTCATAGGGTCAGGTTGTTTTGAATGATTTCAGTAAATTACAAGTTCTTCTAGCAGTCGGAGTTGTTCTTTGTTTAGAGTGTTTTTTTCTATCGGTAGACGTTGTCTATCGGTGGATGTTTAATGTTTTGTCTATCGGTAGATGTTGTCTATAGGTGGATGTTGAGTTTTTTGTCTATCGGTAGATGTTGTCTACCGATGGATGTTGAGTGTTACTGTTCATCGGTAGATGTTGTCTATCAGTTGATGCTGTCTATTGGTGGATGTTGAGTGTACTGTTCACCGGTAGATGTTGGGTGGTTGAGTCGAGTGTTACTGTTGAGCGGTAGATATGAGTAGTCGACGTGTCGTTGGCAGATGTGAGCGGTGGATGTGAGCAGTAGATGTGAGAAGTCGACGTGTTGTTCGGCTGACGTGAGCGGTGGATGTTGGTAACAGAAGATGTCTTTTGTTTTTGCTTCTACCGCTGACACTGTTTAGCGGTGGATGTCTTCTATTCCCGTTTCTATCGCCGAGACAATTCTGTCTCTATTTCTACCGCTGGCACTATTCAGCAGGTAGATGTATTCTGTTTTCCCTTTGTCTTCTTTCAACCAACTGTCTTTAATATTTTAATCATTTAAAAAATGTTGTTTTATACAAATGATTTTCCGCTGCAAGTTTTAACGTTTAAAGGGTCAAATTTTGATCGTTGAATGAAATTTTAAAATTTTATCAAAATGTCATAGTTCGGTTCAGCATTTTGCGTAGCTAACCGGGTTCAGAAAACTCGGGGCGTTACAGTTTGGTATCAAAGCCATTTTGTTAAACCGTTCAAAAGATCACTCATCAGTACCGATCGTCGCATGGAAGTACTCCAACAACTGTAAGTGTTTATGTTAACCTTAGTTATTAGATATTTATGAGAGTAAATATCCTTGTCCAGGAATATAGCATAATGGCTAGACGACCAGGAAGACCAAGAGTACCGAGAGAGATGTCAAACTTGAGAACTGAGGAGGATCCTAATGTGATTAGGCAGCTGACAAATTTTGTGCGCCAGCAAACAGATTTGGTGCGTCAGCAGTCCGATCAATTAGGAGTACTGCTGAACCAAGAAGTACAAGGAAGTGCCAACTCGGGTTCCAGCAATGAACATTCGGGAGATAGATTCCGGAGGCTACAGCCGCCGACATTCAATGGAAAGTCATCCAATCCGATTGTTGCTGAGGAGTGGCTCAGGAAGATTGAGAATATGTTCAGGTGTGCCAACATTGGTGAAGGAGACAAAGTCACCTTGGCAACATTCCATTTGGCTGGGGATGCTCTACTTTGGTGGGAAACAATGGAGACCACCACTGATGTTCTGGCTATGTCTTGGTCCCAATTCAAGGAAATTTTCTATGAAAAATATTTCAGCAGCACCATCCAGGCTGCAAAGAAGTTGGAGTTTCTGAACTTGAAGCAGACGGGGTCCGTGTCTGAGTACAGCAGACAATTTGAGTCCCTGTCAAGATTCGCTGAACACCTTGTTCACAGGAACGAAGATAAGGTGTTTCAATTGTGCATGGACTGAAGCCAGAAATTTATAGAGGAGTCAAATTTTGTGGTACTAAAGGGTTGTCATTCAGTGAAGTTGTGTCCACAGCATTGGAGGTGGAAGAAGCTGAAATGAAGTGTTCTTGACCAAAGGAAGCCCCACGAAAGTTCATCCAGCCCCACCAGTAGAGAGGAATGAAGAGGCCCAGTGAAGGCCAGAGTAACCAAGGAACAGGAAGGAAGGTATAGGATACCAGGAAGTTTCCCCAGTGCCCGAAATGTTTGAAGAGTCACCTGGACGAGTGTAGATTTGGGACGGAAAAGTGTTTCAACTGTGAGGAGGTTGGACACATGTACAGAGATTGCCCGAAGCCTAGAGTCATCTGATGCTTCAACTGTAACAAAGTCAGCCATATCAACAGGGACTGCCCAGCCTTAAAGAATGGCCCTGCTAAGTTGAAACCGAGGATATTCTCCGTGATGGAGTCGGGTGATGAAGACCAGCCTGCTGTGGTGTCAGGTACCATATTGATCAACTCTGTGCCTGCTTTTACTTTAATAGATTCTGGTGCGACACATTCATTTATAACATCTGCATTTGCTGTTAAGTTAGATGTACACTGTGCATGTGTTTAATGTTGTGTTACCCTCTGGTGAACGCATGCACTCTAACCAAGTGATGCTTGACAGTGATGTATGTGTAGGGAACGTGAGTCTACCTGCTGATCTTATTATTATGGATATAATGGGATTCGATGTAATCTTAGGAATTGATTGGTTGTTTAAGCATTATGCCACAATCGATTGTAGGACTAGAGTAGTTAGTTTTCAACCCCCTAGTGGCTTGAAACATACCTTTCAAGCTTTGAAGAAGAGTAAAGAAATGTCCATTATGATCACTGTCAACGCTAGACCTTTTCCATGCGGGGAGTATTTGTGCTTTTTGGCCAGTGTTTTGGACACACAACTAGTAGGAAAAGCAAGTCCTCAAAATGTCTTAGTTGTCCAAGATTTTCCAGAAGTATTTCTAGATGGCCTTCTTAGCTTGCCGCCAGATAAGGAAATTGAATTTGTTGTAGATGTTTACCCAGGCGCCGAGCCTGTATCTAAGAATCCCTATAGATTAGCGCCTACGGAGCTTAAGGAATTAAAGAAACTGTTGGAGGAACTATTGGATAAAGGGCTCATACGCCTAAGCTTTTCACCATGGGGTGCACCAGTTCTTTTTGTTAAGAAGAAGGATGGATCAATGCGTATGTGTGTGGATTATCGGGAATTGATTAAGTTAACCATCAAGAACAAGTATCCGTCGTCAAAGATTGACGATTTATTCGACCAGCTTAATGGTGCGCGTGTTTTCTCTAAGATTGACCTAAGGTCTGGTTATTACCAATTGAAAGTCAAATCAGAAGATATTCCTAAGACAGCCTTTCGCACAAGATATGGACATTATGAGTTTTTGGTTATGTCTTTTGGATTGACTAATGCACCAGCAACTTTCATGGATCTCATGAATAGAGTGTTTCACAAGTATCTAGATAAATTTGTCATAGTGTTTATTGATGATATCTTAATTTATTCACGTACTGAGGATGAACAAGCAAAACACTTGAACTTAGTATTAGGAGTACTTAAGCAGCACCAACTTTATGCCAAGTTTTCCAAATGTGAGTTTTGGTTGGACCAAGTTCACTTTTTAGGTCACGTCATCTCGGGAGATGGGATATCTATCGATCCAACTAAGGTTCAAGCAGTTAAGGAATGGCCCCAACCAAAGAATGCTACAGATATTCGGAGTTTCTTTGGATTAGCAGGATATTACAGGAAGTTTATTGAAGGATTCTCGAAGATTGTCACACCCCTTACTCGGTTAACAAGGAAAAACATGGAGTATGTATGGACTGAGGAATGTGAGTTTAGTTTTCAAACCTTGAAACAGAGATTGACCAATGCCCCAATACTAACACTCCCTGTTGAGAATGGTAAGTTTAGCATTTATTGTGATGCTTCCAAGGTTGGACTTGGCTGTGTGTTGATATAGAATGGAAAAGTAATAGCTTATGCCTCTAGACAGTTGAAGACACATGAGAATAATTACCCTACACATGACTTAGAATTAGCTGCGGTAGTATTTGCATTAAAAATTTGGAGACATTACTTGTATGGACAATCTTGTAAAATATTCTCGGACCATAAAAGTCTGAAATATATTTTTATACAGAAAGAATTAAATATGAGGCAACATCGATGGTTGGAATTTGTCAAAGACTATGATTTTGAGATTAAATACCACCTTGGCAAGGCGAATGTAGTGGCTGATGCTTTGAGTAGAGTGTCAACATCAGCCTCAGCATTGATTCTTGACATACCAATAGCCTTAGAGATAGAATTCCAAAGATTTAACCTGGAAGTTGTGTCCGGCGTGTCAGCTATGCTTTCTGCTATATCCTTGAAGCCTACTATTTGAGAGAAAATAAAGAAAACCTAGACAAATGATGTTGAGTGCAACAAGTACAAATTGAGCATGGATTCTACTGATAAGTCGGATTTCAACTATTATGTGGATGGAATTCTCAAGTTTCGAAATAGATGGTTTGTTCCGGCTAATAAAGAACTTCGAGAAGAGATCCTTTTAGAAGCTCATTATTCTAAATTCTCTGTTCATCATGGCAGTACAAAAATGTATAGAGACCTTAAACAACATTATTGGTGGCCAAATATGAAAAGAAGTGTGGCAGAGTACGTAGGATTGTGTTTAGTTTGCCAACAAGTTAAACCTGAACATCAGAGGCCTGCAGGAACATTGCAACCGTTACCAGTTCCAGAATGGAAATAGAAACAAATAACGATGGACTTTGTGGTAGGATTGCCTAGGACAACAAAGGGACATGATGCAATTTGGGTGATAGTTGATCGTCTCACCAAATATGCCCATTTTCTACCCAAAAAGATGACATACTCGATGGATCAGCTTGCTAAATTGTATGTACATGAAATTGTTAGGCTGCATGGAGTTCCAAGCACTATAGTATCAGATCGGCATTCTAGATATACATCGAAGTTTTGGAAGAGTTTGCACAAGGCTATAGGAACAAAGCTCAATTTTAGCACAGCCTTTCACCCTCAAACTGATGGACAATCTGAAAGGACTATTCAAACATTAGAGGATATGCTTCGTGCATGTGTATTAGAATTCCAGGGTTCTTGGAGTAAGTATTTATCATTAGTGAAGTTCTCTTATAACAACAGTTTTCAGGCAACAATGGACAAGGCACCATACGAGGCATATATGGACGAAAGTGCAGATCTCCACTGTACTGGGATAAAATTGGAGAAGCACAAATAATCGGTCCTGACATTGTGCAACAAATAGTTGAGAAGATTGCTCTTATTCGACAACGGATTATGACAGCTCAAAGTCGACAGAAAAGTTATGCCGATAGAAGACGTAGAGAATTAGAGTTTGAAGTTGGTGATGAAGTTTTTCTTAGAGTTTCACCGTTCAAAGGAGTTGTCAGATTTGGGAAGAGGGCAAGTTAAATCCTAGATACATCGGACATTTCGGAATCTTGAAGAGGATTGGGAAGACAACATATCAGTTATAGAGTCTCTATGGAGGGAATTCACAATGTGTTCCATGTTTCTATGCTGAAGAAGTATATGCGGAATCCAACTCAGGTTGTGGAACAGCAGAACGTTGAAATTCATCATACTCTTACTTATGAGGAGAAACCAGTAAAATCCTTGACTATGCTGTGAAAGTGTTGCGCAACAAAGAGGTTCCACTGGTGAAAGTATTATGGCATAACCAGAGCATAGAGGAGACAACTTGGGAACGCTAGCAGGACATGACGGACCAACATCCAGGATTATTCAGGTATTGAATTTTGAGGACAAAATTCTTTTAAGGAGGGTAGATTGTAACACTCGGTCCCATCGAACCGATTTTACCTTGTCAACTAATAGTGTACATTTTATGGATGAAATTGGGAGAATTATTGATTAGGTTAATGAGTGACTAAATAAAGGCAAAATGGTAAAGAGAGATCTATAGTGGATAACGTATTTAAGGGAGGGTTTAATAAGGTTTAGCCACCACTGTTTCTCATTTTCCTTTCTCAGCATTCAGCTCAGCTAAGAAGAGTTTCTCTCGGCCAATTTCTCGCCCATTTTCTCCAAGCTAGGTGAGTTCTATTTCGATTTCTTGCTACATTGTAACTATCGATGATAGAGAGGATTGTAAATATGAGTTTTGAGAATGCTGTAAGTGATAGTTAGTTCGGGTTTGGGGCAAATCAGGAATGATTGATGATCAGAGTTCCCAAACTAGTTTCCTTACGAGTTCTGGTAGATTTGAGGATAGTTTAGGATGAAGCTTAACTAATACTTTGTTTACGGCTATAGGTTTGAGCAAAACCCGAAGTAGTTTGCAACCAAGCTTTTTCAGGAAACCAGGTAAGTGGAGTATGTGTGTGCCTTCGAGCCTACATCACAAAACAGTAGGTTTATGCTTGTTTGAATGTTTTCTGTATGTCATGTATCATGTTTCTGGAAAGAACACGAAAATGAATTTACATGTAATGACATGGTAAGGCATGAACAGATTGTAATAGACCAACTATTAAGGGAACTAATCTGCTCCTTAATCGATGAAGAGGATACATGACTTTGAGAAATTTATTCGCTTCCCAATGGAATATAAGATCAGATCAGCTGTTAAGGGAAATAATTCGCCCCTTAATCGATGAAGAGGATGTAAGACTTTGGGAAAATTAATCCAACTCCCAATGGAACCAAGGGATCAGATTAGAGAAAGAATATGAATGCAACTAAGATGTGAAAGTAGAAACTGCATGACTAGGATTTATGTTTCAGTTTATCATTACATTATTGCTCTACTTATTTAGCATTAGGCTAATAGATGAGTTTTGTGATGTAGGTGAAGAAGTGTCAGCAGGTGTGTTCTCTGAGCTTGTTGAGGACTAGGCTGGTTAGAGGAGTACATTTATGCCACGGTTTGGTGCACTGATGAGGCGGTTTAACAAATGTCGGTATGTGAAGTCTTAATGATCAAGTGATTTGTTGAAATGTGCCGAGGATTTTTTATGACAGCAGTAGTTTAAGATTTATAATATTTTGAGGTTTTTCCTGATTATGAAACATGATTTGGTTTAGTTATAGTTTGCTATTTTCGATTTTCTTGGCAAGTTTAGTGAACAATAGTTCAGTTTAACTAAGATGTGAATTTTATTGATTGTGGTAGTTTTTAGTATTTCTGATACAATTTTGAGATTTCTCGGATAATGATACGTCATTGGTTTTAATTGTGATTCTTACTGGATTTCAAAAGTTTCATAGGGTCAGGTTGTTTTGAATGATTTCAGTAAATTACAAGTTCTTCTAGCAGTTGGAGTTGTTCTTTGTTTAGAGTGTTTTTGTCTATCGGTAGATGTTGTCTATCAGTGGATGTTGAGTGTTTTGTCTATCGGTAGATGTTGTCTACCGGTGGATGTTGTCTATCGGTGGATGCTGAGTGTACTTTTCACTAGTAGATGTTGGGTGGTTGAGTTGAGTGTTACTGTTGAGCGGTATATGTGAGTTGTAACAACCCATTTTCCCAGCAAGATATTGTCTGCTCTGGGAATTGGGCCGTAGCCCAATATCCTCCCCTCACGGCTTTGTTTGGCGAGAACTTCCCGGAAGGTTACCCAACCTGAGATTGCTCTCGCCGAAGCACTTTTAACTTCAAAGTTCTTATGGGATCCGTTGCCAATCGTGCTAAAAAACGTGTCTTACTATGATGGGAGGGTCTTTTTACATATGTTTCATTTCCACATACTTCCCCAAGCGATGTGAGATTGTGATGACTCCCTTTTTACGACCTGTCACCTTCAAGTTTCGCCCGCGGCAGGACGTACCCTCCGCCATCCCGTATTCCGGTTCGTGCAGCCATCGTACACATACTTGCACATTCGGGTCATCACATCACCCCCCCCCCCCCCCCCCCGGGGGCCCAACGTCCTCGTTGGCCACATTTCCGGTTGGGTACAGGCTTTGATACCATTTGTAACGATCCCTTTTCCCAGCAAGATATTGTCTACTCTGGGGATTGGGTCGTAGCCCAATATCCTCCCCTCACGGCTTTGTTTGGCGAGAACTTCCCGGAAGGTCACCCAACCTGGGATTGCTCTCGCCGAAACACTTTTAACTTCAAAGTTCTTATGGGATCCGTTGCCAATCGTGCTAAAAAACGTGTCTTACTATGATGGGAGGGTCTTTTTACATATGTTTCATTTCCACATACTTCCCCAAGCGATGTGAGATTGTGATGACTCCCTTTTTACGACCTGTCACCTTCAAGTTCGCCCGCGCGGACGTACCCGCCATCCGATTCCTTTCGTTCAGCAGCCCTCGTACACATACTTGCACATTCGGGTCATCACAATCCCCCCCCCCCCCCGGGGGCCCAACGTCCTCGTTGGCCACATTCCGTTGGGGTAACAAGGGGCCTTTTGACAAACAAAAACCATTTGTAACGATCCCTTTTCCCAGCAAGATATTGTCTACTCTGGGGATTGGGTCGTAGCCCAATATCCTCCCCTCACGGCTTTGTTTGGCGAGAACTTCCCGGAAGGTCACCCAACTGGATTGGGCTCTCTACATCGCCGAAACACTTTTAACTTCAAAGTTCTTATGGGATCCGTTGCCAATCATGCTCCAAAACGCGTCTTACTATGATGGGATGTCTCCTTTACATATGTTTCATTTCCACATACTTCCCCAAGCGATGTGGGATTATGACGACCCCCTTTTTATGACCTGTCACCTTCCGGTTCGCCTGCGCGGACGTACCACTATCCGAGTTCCGGTTCTGGTTCGTGCAGCCATCATACACATACTTGCACATTCGGGTCATCACATGAGTAGTCGACATGTCGTTGGCAGATGTGAGCGGTGGATGTGAGCGGTAGATGTGAGAAGTCGACATATCGTTCGGCTGACGTGAGCGGTGGATGTTGGAAACAGAAGATGTCTTTTGTTTCTGCTTCTACCGCTGACACTGTTTAGCGTTGGATGCCTTCTATTCCCGTTTCTACCGCCGAGACTATTCTGTCTCTATTTCTACCGCATGAACTATTCAGCGGTAGATGTGTTCTGTTTTCCCTTTGTCTTCTTTCAACCAACTGTCTCTAATATTTTAATTATTTAATAAATGTTGTTTTATACAAATGGTTTTCCGCTGCAAGTTTTAACGTTTAAAAATTTTGATCGTTGAATGAAATTTTAAAATTTTATCAAAATGTCATAGTTCGGTTCAGCATTTTGCGTAGCGAACCGGGTTCAGAAAACTCGGGGCGTTACAAACATGAAGCAAAGAAACTTTCCTATGAGTGAAAATTTCATGCATTGTGCAAATCACTGAATAAAACTGAACTGAACCAAAACTCTGTGCATTCAATTTGAGACATTCAAGTATTTAAGTTTTTCAAGGCATTTAACTAACTTTCATTATTTCTTCACTTGAAAGTTATAATCTTGTGAAAGTTAGTTGTTGAATCAAACTCTTCAATCTTATTTTTTGTTGACAGAGAAAGGGTGAAATCCTAAAAGTGTACAACTTCGGTTGACAACGAGAAACTCAATCAAATGTAACTAGAAAAGGTTTGAGTAAAGCAATCTTTAAGGCAAAGTCTTGGAGTGCGGATGTAGCCAATTTGACTAAACCGCATTAACAATTGTATTTGCAATCTCTCTCTATTATTACTACTTTGTTAATTTGTTAGCATATTCGAACAAATGCATCATTGAGATTGAGAGAAATTGATCATTCTAGGGTTGTACAACTGAGAAAATTGCAAGGAAAGAAGTTTCCAGTGGGATAAAGACTTACATAGAAAAATGAATATACATAATTTGAATGTGGAAAGCTGAGACACTTTAATGGCAAGTGTCCTTAAGCAAAGTAGGTTTCAAAAATCTTCAAGAAGAAGACAATTAAGGACAAGTGAAATGATATCAATGAAGATACTTCATCCGAAGAAGAACAAGTGGCAAATATATGCTTCATGGCCAAAGAAAATGAGTTATGCAATTCATTTTGAAGAAAATATTGATGAAAATGAATTACTAGAGGCAATTGAGAAGTTGCACAATCACTCCAACATGCTTAAGTCGAAGTACAAAGTGTTCAAAAAGGGAAATTGCTATATGTCGAAGAAGCAAGCTAGTGTTATTATATCTTTAGAAAAAGAGATTAGAAACTTGAAAAGTAAAAATGATGACGTGCATGCAACCATACTTAAATTTCCAAATTGAAGCAAAAATTAAAACATGTTACTAGATTAACAAAAAGTCACATTTGACAAAGCAGGTTTAGGTTATGAACCATACCAAAAAAAGAAAGTATATAAGAATTTCTTTGTTGGACCATCATCAACTTGTAACATATATAATAAAATTGGTAATAAGTCTTTTGTTTGTCCGATAAAGTTTAATGATAATAAATCTTTTGATAAAATGAAATGGGTTCATCGAAGAACTAAAACTAACACTCAAAGCCTAAGAAAATTTGTGTACCTTAGCAAAAGACATAAATTTGATTGTAGGTTGGAGGCGTTCCGGTGAAAGATGAATGGTATGTAGATAGCAGATGCTCTAGACACATGATAGGAGATTGCACAAAGTTTTCCTCCATCTCCAAAAAGAAATAACATGTCACTTTTGGAAACAATCAAAAGGGCCAAATATTAGTTATCAACAACATAGGTAGTGCTTCAAATTTCATTATTGAGAATGTCTTATTAGTTGATGGTTTAAAACAAAATTAATTAAATATTAATCAATTATGTGATAAGCGATATAGAGCATTTGAATCAAAAGTATGCGCGATAAAAGATTGTAGGGATGCCAAATTATATTTTGGGTTTTATCTCTTCATAGATAAATGATAGAGGTCTGCTAATCGTGTTTGTTTTCGAATATGCATTTAGAACTATCCTTCTTATTTTCTTTGGATTTCACTATGCTTGGTAAGGTTCATATAATTTCCAAAATCAATTTTCATGCACGTCATGACCAAAACCTCTAATAAGCTCATTCAATTGTCTTGATAATATGGTCTAAGTCATTGTCTCTTTCTGTATTGGTCTTGGAGTTTATTGTGATAGCCCACCATGTAAAGCCTAGAACGACCCAGTGTGAGGGTCCAACTCATATTAGTGAGGGAGCACAATCTCACATTATTTGAAAAAGTGAAAAGTGAATGATTTATAAGTAGAGTTATTCTTTCTACTTATTTCAACGAGTTTTGGGCTACCCACAAGAACAGAACCAGTAGGCTTCGACCCAAAATGGTCATTATTGTATTAGGAGGACTAGGGTGTTACATCTACCATCTTAGAATTAAGCTAACTTTGTTCTATTAATCCACTAAATGTTTTTGTGAATTCTTTAGCTTTTGCCCTTGTAAATGCTCCAATTAGAATAAGTAATGAATACTCCTTAACAACTTCTTTCGCATCATATATCGTACTAGGTTAACCCATCTATTAAATAAGAAAAATGGTTTTTGGTAGGAAGTGGTATTTTTATTATAATTACCCCGCTTGTTAAGTGAGCCCATCAATTACACTACCTCAATCTAATCCACTCCATCGATATGTCAATGAAAATTTATTTTTAGGGTTGGGCAGAACCAGCAGATATATACTCGAATAAAATGGTTCGATTCTGTTCCTTCGTCAAGTAAGAGGAACCCCATACGTTATGGACTGTTCAATACTCGCGATTAACGTTTCGGTTGTCATTATTTTGGACCAAAAATCATTTGAATCTTTACAAAACCAAACCTTGGATCAACAAAATAAACACCGAAAAAACCCAACCCATTCCCCGTTTAACCCGACCGTTTTTCTTCTCAGTCCAAGCCCTAATTCCACTCTGCCTAATAGGGGTGAGCATGGTCCGGTCCGGTCCGGTTTCGAGACTGTATCGGACCGGACCGTGGGATTTGGGATTTTTATCCCCAAGCCCAGAACCGGCCCGATAAGAGATCAGGACCAGACCAAACCAGACCGAAAGTTTCGGTCCGGTCCCGGTCCGGTCCAGGTTTCTCCCATTATAATGCTGAATTTTATTTTTTTATTTAAAAAATAAAAAATTTCAATATTGCATACAAATTTTTTTTTCAATATAATTAACATAATAATTATCTATGTTTAAATATATTAAAAGTAATATATATTAAGTCAACTATCTATGTTTAAAATTAAATCTAAGAAATTCAATCAAACTAACTATGATTAAAATAAAATCTAACAAGATAAAATAAATTCAATATCCAAATGAAATCTAACTATTTAACATAAAAACTCGATTCAACTGTTCAAAATTATAAGGGTGTTCTTGTTAACAATGAACTTAACAGAAACTAGTTTTAATGTTGGACAATTTGGTTCCTTAACCGACAATTAAATTAAAAACGTAAAAATGTAAAAGGAACTAGGAAGGGTTCGGTTCCACGGTCCAGGTTCGGGATTTTAGTACCCGGACCGAAGACCGGACCAAACCAGATGGGAATTCATCTGGGTGGACCGGTCCCGGACCAAGAAACCGAGAGGACCGACCGAAACCGGACCGAAACCATTGGTCCGGTCCGGTTCTTGGGAGGCGGTCCGGTCCTGCTCACCCCTACTGCCTAAGGCCTAATTCTACCCAACCCAACCCACCCTCCGACTAGGGTTGTTCCCCATTTAAACCCTAACAAGTTCTTCTCTCAGTCAGTCTCTACCTCACACTTTCAGTTCCTCTGCAATTTCATCTTTACTTCACTCTTCGCCCTTTGCACAAAGGGCTATTCTTCGTTAGTTTGTCTTCCTCTTCGCACTTCGCACGAAGTTTTCCGTTCAAACTTTCGACTTTCGAGCTATGTTTGTTGTCGACTTTCTAGTCCCATTCACAGTTTTGGCAGTCCGTTGGTAGTTATTAGTGTCAACTATAGTCTCAGTGGAATATCGAATCCCTATATTACTGTCACGGGGTAATCATCAGTAATGATAGTTTAGTTTAATTATTTATAACATATTCAGGTATTGTATAATCTTATTTTTAACGGAGGACCAGGCTCCATTCTTTAGTCAACCTGGAAATAAAAGGAAAAAACTGAAAGGTGCTTTTCATGGGGTCAGAAGCTTCTGTAACTGAAAGATACTTCTCAAATTTAGTTTTAATAAATGTTTATGCCCTTTCATTTCTCGCACAGATCCGGAGACAGAGAGCCCCAGAAAGAGAGAGAGACGTTGAGAGAGAGGACCCAGAAAGAGGGAGAGAGAAAGAGAGCATCAATTTCAACCGTATGTATCCTATATCACCCAAAAGTTGTTTTACTCGACAATGTTTTCGCTGTACGTTGGTCTCCACAAACATATTCTTACTTTTAATACTTCAACCGGGAAGCCTATATTTTTCATTAATTATTAATGATTGTAAATAATGTTATATATTCTTTCCAAATTTATACTCTAAACATATCATTCTTTTATAAACTAATCATAATATATTATAAATAATTAAAGTAATAGATCATTTTCATCAACAAATTAATGAAAAATAAACAATGCATTAAAATATAAGATTATCTATTAAATATCCTAAAATTTAATAAAAAAAAATAGTATAGTGAAGATTTCAACATCTCATAAGATTTGGTGACAAAGCATATCCTCCCTTAATTAACTGCAATGCAAAATTCCACATGACTAGCTTTCACACTCCTAAACTGAAAATAACTTAACAAGGTAAACCTCTAATGCTTTTTTGTCACTTTCTCACCAACTTCATACGACAATTGACTGGAAGGTTTGTACTTCGGTTTAAGCAAGCGACACCGTTTAATTATGCATAGTATGAGTTTCACTACATATTTTTTTTTTGTTAGCATTTAGATTAAAAGGTAATACTATGTAAGGGTGGGCACGGTCCGGCCCCGAGGCCGGACCAAAACCGGGCCGCCCGAATGGTTTTGAAATTTTTATCCCAAATTTGAAATCGAAATCAGTCCAGGCAGGACCGGGACCGGGACCCGGACCGACCCGGGACGGTCCCGGTTCTGCCCCAGTTATTTATTTATTTATTTTTACGAAAAAATTATGAAAAACGATAAAATTTTAAAAAACGCTAAATATAACAAAATAAATACAACATCCAAAATAAATACAAGTATGTAACATACAAACTAAAAGTCTAAATTCAACTATCAAACATTAAAATGAAAAAAAAAAAATACAACATCCAAAATAAATCTAAGTATGTAATATACAAACTAAAAGTCTAAATCAAACTATCAAATATTAAAATGTAATTTAAGAAACTAAATACAACATAAAAAAAATCCAACTATTTAACATACAAACTAAATGCAACTATCAAACATTAAAATGCAAGCTAAGAAACTAAAGTTAACATCTAAAATTTATTCAAGTACTTTAAAACTTAAAATACAATCTAAATAATAAATCCAAGTACATAGTCAATTTCATGGCAGCAACCAAGCAATCAATCTAAATAATTGTCACAACTACAATATCAAGTCATCGATATGTCATATTGTACTTCTAGAAAATTATCATCGGAAAGGTCAATGTCAACGACATTTGCAAAATGAAAATATTAAAGACATTAGTTAATCTTTAATTTAGAGATAAACATGTAAAACTGTAACACCCAGCATTTTCGATTCAGCTCATCAAGTGTATTTTTGTAAATAAAGAAATTTAAGTCTGATTTGCGAGTGAGAAATTTTGTTGAGTTCCGTGAATTTAATTGGGATGATTGGTTCGTTAATAAAGTTACGGGAATCTAAGGCGACGAGTTTTGCAACGTTTATGAGAAAACTAGGTTAAGTGGCAAAGTGGTAATTAATGGTTGTTTTTTCTCATATGTAAAGGAACCCAAAACCCTCACAAAACCCCTATCACCCTGTTTCATGCAGCCGACCCCCTCTCCTCCAAATTTCCTCTTGACATTTCTCCTCCCAGCGGGCGATTCACCCTCCACCAGCGGTCGATTCTTCGTTCATTCCTCCGAGCATTAAACCCTAAGTAAGGTTTAGATGATTCATTCATTAGGTCTACGATTTAGGGGTAGTCATTTGGTTAATGTTTGAGATTCTAGAATCGGCTAATGTTAGAACAATGGTAGCATTCGTGAGATTTTTCGTATTAATAACTATTAATGGTGCATTTGTGATTGTTGGAGATAGCAGGTTGAGAAATACTAAATGTTGGTTTAAGTTCTGGTGGATAAAGGTTTTAAAATGCCATTGATGATTTTGGAAATTAAGATATGCAATCAAGGTGTTCGATGGAATGCCTAATAACTATAAACTGAATTCTTAGGAGGTTACCTTAGTTAGGAACTTAGCCGGTTTTGATTTCAGAATATTTAGGATTGATTTTAACATTGTAATGTGAAATGTTTTAGGTGAAGAAGGTCTAAAGAGAAGTGCACGGATTGCTAAGGAAGCCAGGTAAGCGAGTGTGTTAGGGACCCGGCCATTAGGGCCCTACATCACAAGGATACTAGGATTGTGGTTTTGGTGATTTGTTTGATGTTTGTGATCTGTTGAGTGTTATGCTATGATAAGTATGATTTCATGACACGTTATACGATGATGGTTTGCTTCCTGTAGTGTAATGTTCTCTTACTCATTCATGTACGTGCATCATGTTTCCTCCACTGATACATGGAAATGTTTTACTTGTATGATTTATGTAAAGAATTGAAAAGAAGAGACTAAGATTATGAAATGTATGTAATGATTAAGTGAGGGTTGGAGTGGCCTGACCATGTCACTTTCCATGCAATGGACCAAGATTACTGTCTGTGAAGACCATATACACGCACTCTGCCTACCCTCGAGCACGATCCCCTCCTTAATCCATGTTATGTGAACGATGAACAAGAACATAATTCCCATGATATGATCAAGAACACGAACATGAACATGACCCCCATTATCTGAATAAAGAATGTGAACATGATTTCATTAAGTATGCATTCATGAGCATTTATGTATATGTTGCACCCCTTACTAAGCATTAGGCTTATAGTTTAAACTTTATGATGTAGGTGACGAGTTGGAAGGTGAGGACCTCAAATCGAATCAAGATGTTTAAGTCTGGTTGCTGGATGGTGCTCAAGGCGAGATTTGTGGCTGGCCGGCGATTTTGACCCGTGGGTGATTCTCCTAGTATTTTTTGGCATAAGTCTGTGATATTGAAGTATAAGTTAAAAGGATTTTCTTATGTTAACAAATACTAGAGTTATTCTGTAATTTTTATGTTTTAAAGAGGATTTTAAGATTAAAGGTTTTCACTCGTTTTTAAGTCTTCCGCTACGTCTTCAAGTCGAAGTTAATGATGCTTATGTGCATGATGATTATGGATATGTTATGTACTCTTCGAGTTTATAGGGAATTTTAAGGCAAAAAGGTTTTCACCTATTTATGACTTTTGCTACGGTTTTCTCTTTACGGTCTGTCTTTTACGATTGTAACGATCAAAGGTATAGTGAATGAAAGACTGTCGTCTTGGATGGATTAAATTGATGTTAGGCTGTAAGGATTAAGAAAAATATTTAGTAGGATCGTAGTGTGTTTGTATCAGGTGCAAAGAGGTGAGGAAAGAAAAGTGAGAGGTGAAGGAAGTAAGTGGCCAACAGAGAAGTAGCCGATCGATCAGTCAGAGTGGCGATCGATCGGTATAACAATGTCTGGTGAAGTGAAGGGAAACAGAGAATTGAAGTGTCAACCTCGACCGATATTCCTTAATGTTGAGCGTGGATGATAATCGGTCGATATTGAGCGTAGATTTTAAGTCGATCGATTTTGAGTGTCAATGATATTTAGGGTAGAAGTAAATCGGCTGATGTCAAGTATGGAAGTAAATCGGTCGATGTTGAGTGTGGAAGTAATCAGTTGATGTTGTGTAGATGTGAATCGGCTGATGTTGAGTGCAGATGTTAAGTCGGTCGATGTTGAGCGTGGATGTCATTCGGTCGATGTCAAGTGCTGTTGTTTATTGGTTGAAGTCGAAAGGCTAATGTGTCTGGACGATGTAGTCTGGACGATGTGTCTGGACGATGTGTTTAGACGATGTAGTCTGGACGATGAAATCGGTCGATGTATTCGGCAGATGAATTCGATCGATGTTGATTGGCTCCTAGTGATTTGTTTCGACTTTTAAGACTTAGACCATTTAGTTTCTATTTCTTCTCTGCTTTCTTCTAACGTGTTAGGTTTATTTTTAAAGAGTTTCAAATGAGTTTTGAGCACGATTTTTATTTGTTTTAATAGACTTAATTTATAGTATAGTCAGTTTTAAAAGAAAAAAAGAAAAATAGTGTGTCCAGAATAGGATTTACGATCATGAACACGTTAGTTGTGACCCTTTTGGGTTTGGGTCGTGACAATTATGATATCAGAGCAAAACCGGGTTCTAAAATCGATTTTGTAGACTGCCTGCCAGCACAAATCGCCGCATAAGTACACTCCAACAACTGTAAGTATTTAAGTTTAAGTATGATTCTTAGATGTTTACTTTGTTTTGTGTTTTCTAACGTGTCTAGGAACAAGACAATGCCGAGAGCACCTAGACAACCCGAAAAGACTCCCAATAGCCAACTTATAGACGTAGTGAACAGACAATCGCAGGACCAGAGTGGTGAACAATTTGGACGTTTTTGACCCCCCAATATCCGATAGACGGATTGCGGATCCGGCTCATGTCGAAGAGTGGATTCGAGCAATAGATGAATTGTTTGACCTTGTTAGCGTGAAGGAGGTAAAGAAGGTCTCATATGCCGCGTTTCATCTTGAGCTTGATGCAAGGCTTATGTGGGACAATATCAAGGCTATGACTGACGTGGCACAGATATTATGGGGATCATTCAAGAGATTGTTTTATGAGGAATATCTCTACAATGCGGTAAGGATGAACAAGATTTCGGAGTTTTCCCGACTTCGGCAAACCGGTACGGTCGCGGACTATGTTAGAGAATTTGAGGCATTAACCGTTTTTGTCAGCCATCTAGTGAAGGAGAAAGAAAGTAAGGTATTTCATTTTGTGCAAGGACTAAAGGAAGAAATTTATAAGGGCGTGAAGATGTATGGAGTTAGGGGTGCTTCCTATGAGGAAGTGGTGGTGCAAGCTTTTAAGCTAGAAGAAATAGGACATAAGAACAAAGATCAAGAGGAGTCCATTGAGAGGTCCCTCAGTAAATTTCAGTAGCACTCAGTAGAGGAAAGGCAACAACCAGAGATAGGCATAAAAAGAACTGGTGATGATATATCTAGTGAAGGAAATAAGAAGCGTTCACGAGGGTATGTGCGGTTTCCCCAATGCCTAACGTGTAAGAAGTTCCATGATGGGGTATGCAAGACGGGTTCGGGCTGATGCTTTAGATGTAATGGACTGGATCACATTTCCTATAACTGCCCAAAGGAGAACTTAGGAATGTGTTTCAACTGCGATGAGATGGGACACCTCTCCAGGAACTGTTTGAAGAAATTTTTCCGAGAGGTGCAACCTCAACAAGATCACGGTTGGCAACAACATCAATGGGGCGTTAAGAAACCCGACGAAGCACCGTTCGAGTTGGACAAAAGTGAACGGCCACAAGGGGCTCGACAAGCTCCTCAATGCCCTACCTGTCTGAAGAACCACTTCAGGGAGTGCAAGCTGCTATTTGGCCGATGCTTCTGGTGCGACAAGGTTGGCTATCTAATTAGGGACTGTCCTATGCCGCTGGATGCAAACCGAACAGAGTGGTGCCTTAAGTCTTTGCCCTAATGGAAGAGGTGGACGCTGTACAGCACGCGGGCATAGCAGGTACAATTTTGGTCTGCTCACGCACTCATGGTTACGGGAGCTACCTATCCTTTTATAGCAATCAAGTAATTAGTCAGGTGAAATTATTGCCAATGTCGGCCAAACAAGTCCTATTGTGTCATGCTACCATTCGAAGCGTCACTACACATATATCCAGATATAAAGGTAGTGTCGTATCGATAGGGGATGAGGAATTTGGCACGGGCCTTAGCATGGTTAATAGGAAATGGAATTAACAAAAAGGGATAAGGATCAATTAGTAAGCCTACAAAGCAACTTAAGGATTTCTCTGATTGAGGTAGCTGCATTAAAGATTAAAGGAATTAAGGGAATGATTCACTTGTCATTAGACGAACGAAAGAAGGAGCTCGATAAGCGCACAACATAAGTTGAGAAAAACGAATGTGGGCCAATAGTATAATGGGTCTGATGGTGAGCAAGGGGTCTACGAACATTAAAGGTTAAAAACACTAAGTTCAGAACAGTTGATGTAAGGAAGTGGATTAATTCACAGACTGACTCTTTTAGACCTTGGACAAGGTAAAGTCACCAAGATTGTTTAAGAAGGATGCTGCAGTTAACTTGCCTTAAGTAATAAATTAGGTAGACATTCCTATTAGTTGTGGCTCAAGGAAAAGAGTATCACATTGGAAGGTAAGACCGGAGATGAAAAGTTAGAGGAATTAAAAGTGACCAGAATGTAGTGATAGTGTTGAGTTTCATGACTAAGACATTGAGAGTAGTTTCGATAATTTAGTTTGTGGAATATAGCAATGGGGACTTTAGTTGTGGAACCCGCATTGAAACAGTTATCGTAATCAGAAAATTGCTCGAGGAAAGTATGTGACTTTGGGCAGTATTGATAATGTAGTTAGGAGAGGACATTACTAGAGAGATATGGAACTTGAATTGTCATACCTTATGGCTATGGTTGATGTTGGTGAACTTATGTATGGGATTGGGTTACAACTCGAGGGTTATTCGGAATCGCTTGGTTGACCCGTGGTGAGGTATAGGTATTTGACGTGGGGCATATATGTTTTGGGGTTGATGATAAGTATAAGATTATGCTACCTATTTTCGTACATAATTGATTAATTGGGTGATTAGGTGTTTGATAAAAGTTATGTGCAATATGGTGTTTTTTTACAAAGATTCGGTTAAGTGTTTTGGTAAAGGATTTAGACGTCGACCTGATTTGAAGGAATGAAAGGACGTCGATCGATTGGAAAGAATGAATGGACGTCGACCGATTTGAAAGGATGAATTATAGGGAACTTAGGATGTCAACCGAAGTTACGAAGAGCCATAACTCGAGATGAATTAAACATCAACTGAAACCCTATTTTACTGTTTTAGCACACTCAATTAAGTTAATTTTATCTAGAAATTTAGGTTTGACATGAGTACGAATCAAGGAACCTGAACTTAAGGACAAATTAGGTTAGCTAGAAAGTTCAACTTGTGGATGATTAATTGGAGAATTAGGAACTTGATAGTATTCGATGCATGGTCAAGGACGTGTTTAGTCTTATTGAAATTAGTGAGTATTGTTATGAGACTAATGTCAGTTACTATGTTTTGAGAGCTTTCGGTTTAGGACCATATATATTGATCCCAACCATAGATAGAATCGTAGTTCCTAGATAGAAAATTGAATTTTGGGAGAGACGAAAGGATTGGGCACGAAGAGTATGGAATGACCATGGGTTGAGAAATAAAGCCTTTATGCTGAGCAAATTTTGAGGACAAAATTTTTGTTTAAGGAGGGTGGATGTAACACCCAGCATTTTTTATTTCCACTCATCAAGGGTATTTTTCTAAATAAAAAAATTTAAGTCCAATTTGCGAGTGAGAAAATTTGTTGGGTTCCGTGAATTTAATTGGGATGATTGGTTCGTTAATAAAGTTACGGGAATCTAAGGCGACGAGTTTTGCAACGTTTATGAGAAAAATAGGTTAAGTGGCAAAGATGTAATTAATGGTTGATTTTGTTATATATATTTATGTAAAGAAACCCAAAACCCTCACAAAACCCCCTCACCCTGTTTCATGCAGCCAACCCCCTCTCCTCCAAATTTCCTCTTGACATTTCTCCTCCCAGCCGGCGATTCACCCTCCACCAGCGGCCGATTCTTCGTTCATTCCTCCGAGCATTGAACCCTAGGTAAGGTTTAGATGATTCATTCATTAGGTCTACGATTTAGGGGTTGTCATTTGGTTAATGTTTGAGATTCTAGAATCAGCTAATGTTAGAACAATGGTACCATTCGTGGGATTTTTCGTATTAATAACTATTAATGGTGCATTTGTGATTGTTGGAGATAGCAGGTTGAGAAATACTGAATGTTGGTTTAAGTTCTAGTGGATGAAGGATTTAAAATGCCATTGATGATTTTGCAAATTAAGATATACACTCAAGGTGTTCGATGGAATGCCTAATAACTATAAACCGAATTCTTAGGAGGTTACTTTAGTTAGGAACTTAGCCGATTTTGATTTCAAAATATTTAGGATTGATTTTAACATTGTAATGTGAAATGCTTTAAGTGAAGAAGGTCTAAAGAGAAGTGCACGGATTGCTAAGGAAGCCAGGTAAGTGAGTGTGTTAGGGACCCGGTCATTAGGGCTCTACATCACAAGGATGCTAGGATTGTGGTTTTGGTGATTTGTTTGATGTCTGTGATCCGTTGAGTGTTATGCTGTGATAAGTATGATTTCATGACATGTTATTAGATGATGGTTTGCTTCCTGTAGTGTAATGTTCTCTTACTCATTCATGTACATGCATAATGTTTCCTCCACTGATACACGAAAATGTTTTACTTGTATGATTTATGTAAAAAATTGAAAAGAAGAGACTAAGATTATGAAATGTATGTAATGATTAAGTGAGGGTTGGAGTGGCCTGACCATGTCACTGTCCATGCAATGGACCAAGATTACTGTCTCTGAGGACCATGTACACGCACTCTGCCTACCCTCCAGCACGATCCCCTCCTTAATCCATGTTATGTGAACGATGAACAAGAACATAATTACCATGATATGATCAAGAACACAAACATGAACATGACCCCCATTATCTGAATAAAGAATGTGAACATGATTTCATTAAGTATGCATTCATGAGCATTTATGTATATCTTGCACTCCTTACTAAGCATTAGGCTTATAGTTTAAACCTTATGATGTAGGTGACGAGTTGGAAGGTGAGCACCTCAAACCGAATCAGGATGTTTAAGTCTAGTTGCTGGATGGTGCTCAAGGCAGGATTTGTGGCTGGCCAGTGATTTTGACCCGTGGGTGATGCTCCTATTATGTTTTGGTATAAGTCTGTGATATTAAAGTATAAGTTGAAAATGATTTTCTTATGTTAACAAATACTAGAGTTATTCTGTAATTTTTATGTTTTAAATAGGATTTTAAGATTAAAGGTTTTCACTCATTTTTAAGTCTTCCGCTACGTATTCAAGTCGAAGTTAATGATGCTTATGTGCATGATGATTATGGATATGTTATGCACTCTTCGAGTTTGTAGGGGATTTTAGGCAAAAAGGTTTTCACCCATTTATGACTTCCACTACGGTTTTCTCTTTACGGTTTGTCTTTTACGATTGTAACAATTAAAGGTATAGTGAATTAAAGACTGTCGTCTTGGATGGATTAAATTGATGTTAGGTTGTAAGGATTAAGAAAAATGTTTAGTAGGATCGTAGTGTGTTTGTATCAGGTGCAAATAGGTGAGGAAAGAAAAGTGAGAGGTGAAAGAAGTAACTGGCCAACAGAGAAGTAACCGATCGATCAGTCAGAGTGGCGATCGATCGGTATAACAATGTCTGGTGAAGTGAAGGGAAACAGAGAATTGAAGTGTCAACCTCGACTGATATTACTTGATGTTGAGCGTGGATGATAATCGGTCGATGTTTAACGTAGATGTTAAGTCGGACGATTTTGAGTGTGAATGATATTTAGGGTAGAAGTAAATCGGCTGATGTCAAGTATGGAAGTAAATCGGTCGATGTTGAGTGTGGAAGTAATTGGTCGATGTTGTGTAGATGTGAATCGGTTGATGTTGAGTGCAGATGTTAAGTCGGTCGATGTTGTGCATGGAAGTCATTCGGTTGATGTCAAGTGCTGTTGTTTATTGGTTGAAGTTGAAGGGCTAATGTGTCTGGACGATATAGTCTGGACGATGTAGTCTAGACGATGTGTTTGGACAATGTAGTCTGGACGATGTAGTCTAGACGATGTGTCTGGATGATGTATTAGATGATGTATTCTGGACGATGAAATCGGTCGATGTGTTCGGCAGATGAATTCGGTCGATGTTGATCGGCCCCTAGTGATTTGTTTCGGCTTTTAAGACTTAGATCATTCAGTTTCTATTTCTTCTCTGCTTTTTTCTAACGTGTTAGGTTTATTTTTAAAGAGTTTCAAATGAATTTTGAGCACGATTTTTATTTGTTTTAATAGATTAATTTATAGTACAGTCAGTTTTAAAAGAAAAAAAGAAAAATGGTGTGTCAAGAATAGCATTTACGATCATGAACACGTTAGTCATGACCCTTTTGGGTTTGGGTCGTGAAAAAAACAAATTAATATCAGAATGTTCTAACCTTCTTATATAGTTCTCAATGTCGTAGTAGTACCATATTCTAAATCATTTGTAGAAACTTTAAAAGGATTGAAAGTTTTGATCAAACTTTGTGAGCATATCAGAGCTTCAACACTTAGTGGGCTTAGAGAACTGCGAAAAGCTTCAAGAACATGACTACCACAACTAAAAGCAGACTTTGACGCCACCGTAGAAATTGGAATGATCAATATATCTTTCGCAATGACACTCAAAATTCGATGTTTCTCATAGTGCCTCTTCCACCACAATAAAATGTCAGAACTATCTTGAACAATCTCTAACTTCTCAGACAAATATAGATCAATCTCTGATTCAGTAGTGTCATCACCTATCTCAGAAGAATTTTCTGGATCATAAAACATAGAGTACACTGCACTTCAAAGAGCTTGTGCGAAAAAACTAATTGACTTTGAAGACCTTTATTGACTACTGCTACTAGGAGGCTGGTCTTCATTGGTTGTATCACCTTTATATTTTGTATACAATATTTGAATTACATCATCTACTTGCTTTACGTATTCTACAGCTCTTTCACTTCCAAATAAAATGTTTAAATAATGCCGTAAAAATTTTGTTTTGCAGCTGGGATCAAGAACAATTGCAACATAGGCAAACATGTTTATTTTTTCAAAAGATTCTCAATATTTGTCAATTTTTTAATCATCTTGTTGGTCATTCTTCTCAGAATTATATTTTTGTCGTTACCATATTTCTCAATAGAAATCTTCAAATTGCAGACTTCGCCTACGTACATATTTGTTGTAATATGTAGAGAAGCAGAAACATGAAGTGTTATTTTATAAAATGTCTTTAAGAATTTAATAAATTCTCGAATGCATCCTCAATCTTTCATTGTGGGTGCACCTTCAACTTCCATTTCTTGCACAAAAGAGCTTTCATTCTCTGCAAGTTTTTCAAACGCAGCTTTAAACTTCTCAGCGTTTTCCAGCATCAAATATGTTGAGTTCCAACGAGTAGGAACATCGAGCGACAAATTACATTTGCAAGTAATTTTCACTGCATCAATGCAAGCTTTAAACTGTTGCAATCTTCCCGAAGAAGACCTTACGTACTTGACAACTTTTCGTACTCTGGCTATGGACGTTTGATGTTCTTTCAAACCGTCAGAAATGATCAAATTCAGGACATGTGCAAAAACAACGCATGTGCATATGATCGCCATTTAAAATCAACCCCTTTCAATTTCTAATTGTCTTCGTTAAATAAGAGATAGTGACGTTGTTTGAAGAAGCATTATCAACGGTGATGGTGGTAATTTTCAGGCTCCCACTTAAGCAAACAGTTTTCAAAACTTCTTTACCAATGGTCTCACCCTTATGGTTCGAAATCAAACAAAAATTCAAGATCTTCTTTTGCACATGCCAGTCTTGATCAATGAAATAACATGTCAGCACCATGTAATTCAAATTCTGAACAGAAGTCCACGTGTCAGTGGTTAAACACACCCTTTGTGATATTGAAAAAAAAATACTTCTTCAATTTTTGTTTTTCTTTCTGAAATATGCATCGAATATCTCTTGCTATTGTCCTTCGAGATGACATAATAAACTTCGGATTTAGATATAGACAAAATGTCTTGAAACCAATTCATTCTACCACTTTCAATATGCCAATTCATCGATTATAATCATATTAGCTAGAAATTCTCTAGCACCCATCATAGTAAATATGTGTATACTAGCACTCTTGTCCTCAACAGTTTTAAAGGACAAAGTTGGTTGCCTATTGTCCACATTTCGTGAATACTTTTTGCATACTTTGATATGCTTTATCATACTTGAAGTCTAATTCTTCGTCGGGTGTGATGTATATATTTGTCCACAATAATTACATTTTGCTTGATCTATTCCCAGTACCTTACTGAAGTGAAGCCAAGCCATAGACTTGTATTTTTTCGAATACACATGCAAATTTTCACTTTCGGAAGGATCCATCCTATAAACTCACAACATTAATTAACAGCCAACAAACAACACATTAATCAATAGTCAACAAGCAACACATACAATTAAACAACCAGCACATTAATCAACAGAATCTTTAATTTGATTTGGATTCACAGCAAGACAACCCCACAAAGTTACAAACATAAAATTACACAATAAAACCAACCTAAAATTTGAAACAGCAAACAAAAATCACAATGCTCTCGGTCAACAGTTCCGAAGAGTCTCCCAACAGAATTAAATTTTACTAACACAAAATTTACATAATAAAGAATAAACACATACAGTGAGGTGAAGTGAGCAATTCTCAAGATTGGAGTAGCCGAGCGGGTAGCAGAGATGTAACGACCCACCCCATCTACCGAGGCCGGATCGTGCAGTTTCTACACCGCCAGCCCAGCCCCATCTACTGAGCACTAGACTGTACTCATGATCTTTGTCCCCCTGGTGGGAAAATTCTTGCCCTCCCCAGCCCTCGAACCCATGACCTCCAGGAACTATGTACATGGGAACACTAGAGCTGGTACCACTTGAGCTACTAGGGGAAAAAAATCATGAGTACAATCCAGTGCCTGGTAGATGGGGCTGGGCTGGTGGTGTAGAAACTGCACGATCCGGCCTCGGTAGATGGGGTGGGTCGTTACATAAAAGGGCACCCTTTTATGTAACGACCCACCCCTTTCAGAGGCCCGGTCGTGCGGTATCTACATCGCCAGTCTAGCCCTTCTATCTGGCACTAGTCTGTACCTCATGATCTTTTTTCCCTGGCGAAGGAATTTTTGCCCTCCCCAAGAGTCGAACCTAGGCCCTGCCAGGATAAAGCACCTTGTTCATTGACTCTTGGTACCACTGGAGCTTGCAGTGAGCAGGGAACAATTTAGCACCTAGAAGCATATGCAATTTTTACTTAAAATTAAGATTAAACATTTTACCCAAACAAAATTAAGCATTAACCACTAAGCAGTACACAACTAAATATCAGAATTCATAAACATACAATGAGCCCAAGCCGTGATGAGTGAACAGAGGCGAATCAGAGCAGGGAGGTCGATTTTTCAGACTTGGGATGTCAGAGGTCGGGTGTTCAGACTTCGGACTTCGGAGGTCGTAACTCGCAAGTCGGAGGTTGGGTGTTTGGGAATTCTGAAGCTTGACAAGTTGAAACAAGGGGGTCGGAGTTCAGAGCAGGGGATACCAAAACTGGGATTGCAACTCACAGGTCGGGTGTTCGGAGGTCGGGACTCGGGTTTTCGCCTGTTAAGGATTTAGGGGCGAGTGAATACTGAAGCGTTAGCTGAAGACTCGTTCACCGTTAAGTCGTTGAAGCCAAAGGTTTAACGAAGCTGAAGGTTGGTTTAAGTTCGGTCCTTCGGTCCGATCCCAGTTCTTTTGGAAATCGGGCTGTTGACCGAGGACTAGACCGACTGTCTTCGATTCCAGGGACCTCGGACCAGACCGTGGTCTATCACCCTGGGACCAAAACTAGATCGAAATGGCCGTTCCGATCCGATTCTCGATCCGCAATCCGGTCCTGCCCACCCCAAATACTATGTGTATACAATCATGTGTTGCATGTGGTGTAAAATATTACTTTAACATTTATGACTTATTATAATTACTTGACCAATCAGTAAATGACACATCATACAAATGTAAGATTAGAGGAGTTTACATCTAAGAATACTCTCAAAATAGAACTACGAGATTTATTTCCCAAATTTCATACAAAATTGAATGAGCGCATACCTAATTAGTGATATTTTAATGTAAATGAAATTTGAAAAGTAACAACTTTTTAAGTTGTTAAATGATGAATGAATAGTATATATTTTTTGATAATATGTTAAATTGATCTTATTTACTTTATTTTAAAGTAATTAACAAAAAAAAACTTTAAATTACAGTGTCATTAATAAACTCGTTTTTCAACTATGTTTGTTAACAAAATTGCTCTTAAACTATGCTCTGTTAACAAAATAACCTTCATGCTTGCTCCCAACTCACAGGAACCCGCTATTCGAGGGCGTGATCCGGTTCCAGAGGACAAAAAATGAGCTGGAGCCGCTATTCAAGGGCGGGATCCTGTTGTATTACATTATCTAGTGGAGCGGGAGCCTACTCTTTGAACAATGAGAATAGACAATAATAGTTGTTTTGTTGACGGAGCATAGTTTAATAGACAATAATAGTTGTTTTGTTGACGGAGCATAGTTTAATAGCAAGTTTATTAACGAACATAAAGACGAGGTTTTGATGACTCCATAGTTTAAGATTTTTTTAATCACCCTTTATTTTATTTATTTAAGATATGTATTGAGTTTTTATGTTTTTGTAATACGTAAATGTACGTGGAATTCATTTTCTCCACTGTAAATTTCCCAATTCATTTATTTATGATTCCACGTAAATATAATATTTCACTTAATTTGTCAGATAAATAATTATTCACATGGATAATGCTGTAATGATCATTTATTAAAATCTTATTATTTATCTATTATTACTCTTTCAATCTATTATTACTCTTTCACTCCAATGAATAATTAAAATAATTCAAATTTAAAGATTCGCATTAATTATTTTTCTTAAATTATAACAAAATTACTTTGTGACGGTTTAAAACGAATCTCCAACTCTATTTCTATGTAAAATTTCTCTAGATGCTGTGTCAGAGTGAGAGACAAGGGAGAGAGGAGGACAGAGAGGAGGGGTGGAGAGAGAGAGAGAGAAGTGAGGGAAGAGAGGTAGAGAGGGAGAGAGAATGTGAGGGAAGACAGAGAGAGAGAGGAAGAGAGGGAGAGAGATGATAGAGAGAGAGAGAGAGAGAGAGAGAGAGAGAGCAGACATCTTGTTAACCTTTGAGCAACTCATCATCCCCATACAAAGTTGTTTCTGTTTATTTGACTGGTCGTTATCTCCTTTCATCGTCTCTCTCCCTTCTCTTTCCCAAAAATCCTTACATAAACATAAGACCACCTCTGAGTTTCGTCACAGTCTTCCATTGAAATACTACAACGTCTCTGTAAGTGTCTGTCTTCGCTTCCTCTCCCACCTTCTCAAAGAACCTCTCCAATGGCAGCCTTTAGCAACCAGCACAACCCTTTTCTCCTCCCCTCACCTTCGTCCCTTAAAATGTGCGACACCCCAACCAATTTCTTGTCCCCTGAACCCAACTCTCTTGGCTATGGCGTCGACGTTATTCTGCCTGGAAATGATACTTCTTCACCCAGAAAACAGAGTAGCAGGGTCCTCAATTATTGTGGATAAAGTTGAAAGTGGCGAGCAGGTGAGCCCGAACATAAACTCAAAGGAGGAGAAAAGGAAGAAGAGAAATGCTTCATTTTTTTGTTCTGTTCAGTTTAAGGTAAGCAAACCCAGAATACATTTTGATCCAAAAAGTTAGAAAACTTGAAGCTTTCTTGTGTTTGTTCAAAATCGTACACAACCATGTTTTCTCAAAAGAAAACCAAATCATAATTAGGTTATAGAAACTTGAATGTATTAAAATTACTCAGAAAAAAATCAATGAAGAAGTAAAATAAGGGATTGATTCCCACAAGAAATCTTGTTGATTATACAAGAGTAAAACTAGAAGAATTGAGATACTTGTATATTCTAATTGATTTTTCATGATTGTTTATGTTAGAACAAACCACCAGAGAGAAGAGGGATGGAGCAAAAGAAACGGAAAGAGGAGAAGAAAAATGAAAAAGAAGTTCCAGAAGAAGCCCAAACAGACTACATTCATGTTAGAGCTAGAAGGGGTCAGGCAACCGACAGCCATAGCCTAGCAGAAAGAGTAAGTTTCATCTTCCAATAATGAAACTGAAATAGGGAAAAAAAAGAAAAAAGAAAAACCAGTGGAACATAGGTCCCCACCTCAACATTTATTAGGAAAAACATTAGAGAAGCAAACAGATGGACCAATTTTGTGTGCAATTTGTGGCTTATGATTCCTACCAACCATGAATGAGTACCCAAGTTCCTGTTGATGATACCCATTTCATCTTTTGTTTGGATTTCAGGTTAGGAGAGAGAAAATCAGTGAGAGGATGAAGATGCTTCAGAGACTGGTTCCTGGCTGTGACAAGGTGCAGATTTACTTCATTACTATCGAAAAAATTATTATATGTATTAGTCTCGAGTCGATGAGGGGGGTAGTCAAGATCTTTATTAGGGAATTTAAAATAAAATCTCGAATAATATCATCGTTGCTCTTAAGCTGTAGAAGCTGGTTTGTAGAAGCTCCTTTTTTTTTTAAACATTAATTCATAATTTTTGCAGAAGCTAGTTTTTTTTCCCTGACAAATTCATGTTGTGAACGCTGTAAAGCAGGTTATTGGGAAGGCCCTAGTCTTGGATGAAATTATCAATTATGTTCAATCTCTTCAAAACCAAGTAGAGGTAATCATCAATGACCTAAACCGTTTAATTTGTTTTTATTTTCATCTCAAAACTCTTACCATCTTCATCCAAAATTTCCAGTTCCTCTCTATGAAACTGACTTCAGTAGACCAATTATCCTACCAGTTTGAAACTCACTTGGATTCGTTCATGCTCACACCAGAGGTACAGAAAAGATAGAAACTTTTATTATTATTATTTTAAGTTGAAAAATGAATGTTTATGATGCTGATTTCAGTCGATGAGTAGCAGCATGGTGTCATCTAACCTGCAGCAGTTCAGTGGGTTTAGCAGCCATGTCTCCACATTTACCCATCTTCTTATGGACCACTCCCCCTCCCTTCTAGTCGACCAGGGTCACAAGTCAATGCCATTTTCCGTAAGCATCGTCTTTTCTACAAAACCCTTTTCAAGCTAGAGGTTTTTGGAAATATTTCGAGTATATTTAGTGAAAAATAACTATTTTTGAAAGGTAAAAGTATAATTTCTGAAGGCTATTGTATGAAGAGTTTGGTCTTTATCATATTTAAATCGAGGGGCGTCTTATTTTCAGGATAATGTGAATCTGATGTGGGAAGGTGAAGATCCAGAGCAAAAGTTTCTCATTTCATCTGCTCTAAGCCACAGCCTTTGATCCTTCATGTAATAACACCATATGCACTCTACTTTATATGATATCAGTTCAAAAGCTCAGCCCAGCTTCCAGTACCAGTTGCATGGGGATCATGCCAAAACAGAAGACAGTATCTAAGCAAATTTATGAACAGTATCGACAGTCTGACCGGCCAATAATTTGATGATATTCATCATTTCGGCCTAGAGCCACATGTTATTTAGAATTTAAAAACATCTATATCTTGTTTGTAAGTATAACACAATGTATAATAGCATTCTGTTGAGTTTACGTGTTCTTGTTTTTTATGTTTTTTTTTTTTCCAATAGAAATAAAATTGCATTAAAAAAAAAACCCTAAAATATTTAACATCTTCAACTCATCCAGAGATTTGTAAAAACTCAACATCACTCCCACTTTGAAAATATGTTTTTTGGGATAGTCTAGGTTATCTAGGACTGTGAGAGTGGATGCTGCTATCACTTTCAACCAACATCGTTAAAAGATGTATACTATGGGTTTTTTCTCCAACAGAAACTCGAAGAGTAGCCAAAGATCCAGTCTGAAGGAAACTTCAGTTGTTCTTGTTGTTACAGTTAAATTTACAGGTGCATTTATCTTCCATTATTCATTAATCAGTATGGGATTGGTCTTGAGACTGTAGCTGGTAAGACGAGAAATTCATTTGCTGGTGTTCTCGAGTACACTTGTAATTAAGAAATGGTGGAAACCTTCTCACTTTTTGTCTTCATTCATCACTTTGATTTCCAGTCAACTTCGTCGTCTCTGCTGCGTTCCTCTCCACCCACTGTGTAATTATTGCTTCAATTAGAAAATCTTGAATAATATAATATGTGGACTGTAAAGGACGATGCTACAGTCACCTAAACCAGGAGAAAGATTCATTTAGGGAACTAGTTTACGGGTTCTAGCGATTTCACAGAGGAATTTGTGAATTTAATCAATGTTAGAACAATGAGATTTGAAATTTCCTTGTTGATTCCTATATATATGTATCAATCATTCCTATATATAGGAAATGTTAGATGCATTTATGAGAATGTTAGATACATGATGTTTGAGATCATTGTATAGTGCCATAATCCATAGAATCATTTATCTTCTATCCTCTTGAACAATATACTTAACACGTGTCAGATCTTAACGCCACCAACAACATCCACTAAACTTTTCATTCTATACTCAACTATATGCAATATATATAAAATGCATTTGTCACACTCTCATGCTATGATATGAATGAACACATGTATTGACATATTATTTGAATTTATCATCATTATCAAATATCGTATTAACATATTTTGTGAATTATATGCATAATCAATAAACCGTTATACGTAAAGTCGCACAAATATGTACACCATATTGCCAAATTTTCTCAATAATGCATGCACGTCACAACAAAAACCTCTGAAGAGCTAGGAATTTTCAACCGCAATCTCTCATTCTATTTTCTGACTCTATATATGTTACACAATACATCACCGACGACATACATTGGGTTCGAATGTGCTGATCATACCTCCTGCTATATTGTTTGTACATGTAAATAATATATGATGCCTGATTTGAGCACCGATAATGCATACATTGAATGCATAATACATAGTAATAATACATGTGATATAAAGCATGTAAATCTTGTTATTAAAAAGCAAAATGATGTATGAATGATGACCATACATTTATCTAGATATCTTCTAATCATTTCCTAGATTATACCAAAAGTAGGGATGAAACAATTGACAAAATAAAAAATGTAGCTCCAATTCTTCAAGTTATAGACACTAACTCTTCAATTGTGTTCATCCGCTCCAGTCTATTTCTTGACCCTAAATTCATTTACAGGTGTCCGTGTCGACCTCCGAAAGCCTAGTCCCGAGACATTTTTCTTATTCTTACTTGTTTGAGGCTCACCCTTAATTTTGGGAGTTAACACCCGAGATAATTTTCTTATTTTTAATTGTTTGAGCATTCGTATTGACAAGGAAAGCTCGCTCCCAAAACATTTTTCCCAAATTTCACAATTCAACATGTTTTTCATGTCAAAACCTAGAGTTGTTTAACAAGCAATCTAGCGGCCAAGTCCCAATTGGCGGGTTGAGTAGAGCCTAGAAATAGGGCTCGTGAGCCAACCTAGGACATGTCTTGGCAGGTTAATCATGCAAGGCTCGCCGAGCGCCCCCTACTTACCTAAGTGTAAGTCCTTCTAACACATTAAGTGTTAGAACTTTATTTAATTTTCATGTTTAGGTGGAGAAATTAGTATACAAATTGACAATTTTAATATTTAAATGAAATTGGTATGATTTGTGGAAGGATTATTGATACATTTGGTGTTATTCTATGAAAGAAATATTGAAATCGCAAGAAAAATGGAGTTTTTAGCTTCTGTCCAGACTCCCGAGGTCTGATGTAGTCTCCCGGAGGTCTAAATATGAGTAAAATGACTCAGGTGTAGAGTTTTGTGGTCCGGTGCAGACTCCCGAAGATGTAAAAATTAGAAAATGTCTTGGGAGCGGGATCTGGGTGTCGATGGCAGACTCACTGTAACACCTGATTCTATCGACCCAGTTTTCAATTCTTTTTAAATTAATGGCACACTTTAAATGACAATAATTAAAGTAGGGTTAATAGATGACTAGGCAAGGGTATAAGAGTAATTGGAAATTTAAAAGTAGATAACGTATTTAAGGAGAGAGGTTTGGGTTTAATGCACTATAGCTGCCACTATTCTATTTATCATTCATCTTTCGGCCTCCAGCTCTCCAGCAGAACCCTTTTGGCGATTCTCTTGCTCAATTCTCTTTTAACCTAGGTAAGTTTTTCCCCATTTTCTTGTATTTTAGCAATTAAGTAACTGAGGGAGTACAATGTGAGAAATTTCGAGGATGCTGTGATTGAGAGTGGGTTCGAGTTTTGGTGATAAATGAGAATGCATGGGTAGCAGGGTTTCAAACTGGTTTCCTCAAACTTCTGATTGATTTTTGGTGAAGTTTAGTGAAGGTTTGATTAATGTACTATTATGACTTTAGGTGAGCGAGCTTCTAAAGTAGCTTAAAGCCGAGAGATTTCCAGGAGACCAGGTAAGTAAAGTATGCTTGTGCCTTCGGGCCTACATCACAAAACAGTAGAATTGTGTTTGCTTGAATGTGTTTTACGTCATACATCATATTTTGAAAGTATGCAAAAATGAATTACATGAAATGGCATGGTAAGAAATGAATAGACTGTAACAGCTGTTAAGGGAACTAATCCGCCCCTTAATCAAGAGAGAGGATGTATGACTTTGGGGGAAGTGATCCAAATCCCAATTTCACAGGGGGATCTGAATAGTTGTTAAGGGAACTAATCCGCCCCTTAATCAAGAGAGAGGATGTATGACTTTGGGAGAAGTGATCAAACTCCCAATTTCACAGGGGGATCAGATCAGAAACGAATGCGTATGCAACTGAGATGAGAAAGTAGAAACTGCATGTTTAGGAATTTATGTTTCAGCATTTCATTTCATTATTGCTTTACTTACTTAGCATTAGGCTAATAGATGAGTTTTGTGATGTAGGTGAAGAAGTGACTACAGGTGTGTTTTCTGAGTATGCTGAGGAATAGCCTGGTTGGGGGAGCACATTCATGCCTCGACTTGGCGAACTGATGGGGCGGTTTAACTGGTGTCAGTAGATGAGAAGGTTTAGTGAACCATGATTCAATTTAAATATGTTGAGAGTTTTATTGACAGTAGTAGTTTTGATGTTTTGAATACAATTTGAGACTATTTCTGATAATGATACTCTGTTAGTTTTAATAGTGGTTTTTACCAAATTTTGGAGTAGTACACGGATTTCAGTAGTTTTGAACGGTTTTAGTGAAATGCTCAAGTTTTTTTGGTAGTCGGAGTTTTCTTTGTTTATAATGAAATTGTTGCTATGCTAGTTTTCGTTGAATGTTTTGATCTATCGGTAGATTATATCTATCGGCAGATGTTGAGTATTTTTTTAATCTATCAGTAGATGATGTCTATCGACAGATGTTGAGTATTTTTGATCTATCGGTAGATGATGTCTATCGGCAGAAGTCGAGAGTTTTGTCTATCGGTGGATTTAGTCCATCGGTGGATGTGAGCATTAGAATTTAGTCGTTTTGTAATCGAAGATGTCTTCAGAAGAAGCCATCGGAAGATGTCTTCGGTGTAAGTCTTTAGTAGCTCTGTCGTTTTGGTAATCAGATGGTGTAGGAAGAAATTTGTCGTTTTGCAATCGGTAGATGTGAATTGAGGATTTTTTTTTTGTCGTCTAGTGATCGGAAGACGTAGTTTGTTCTATCGGCAGATATGAGCTGAGAATATTTGTCGTTTGTGAGTGGTAGACGTCGGCTGCCGAATTGTTTCAATCGCATGGATATCATGTGGTCTGTCCGGTAGAGGTGTTTGTCGTTTAGTGATCGGTCGATGTGTTCTGTTTTATTTTCTCTTTCAACCAACCGACTTGATTATTTTAGCTATTTAATAAATATTGTTTTTTATATACGATGATTTTTTCGCTGCAAGTTTTAACGTTTTAAGAGTCTAATCTTAATCATTGAATGAAATTTTAAAATTTTCTCAAAAAGTCATAGTTCGGTTCAGTATCTTGTGTAACGAACCGGGTTCAGATAACTCGGGGCGCTACAGTATGGTATCAGAGACATGCAGTTAAACCGTTCAAAAGATTACTTATCAGTGTCGATTGTCGCATGGGAGTACTCCAACAACTGTAAGTGTTTATGTTAACCTTAGTTATTAGATGTTTATGAGAGTAGTTAACCTTGAACAGGAGTATAGAAAATGGCTAGACGACCAGGAAGACCAAGGGTACCAAGAGAGATGCCCAACTTGAGAGCTGAGGAAGATCCTAGCGTGATTAGGCAGCTGACAGATCTGGTGCGTTAGCAAACAGACTTTGTACGTCAGCAGTCCGATCAGTTAGGAATGCTGTTGAATCGAGAGGTACAAGGAAGTGCCAACTCGAGTTCTAGCAATGAACATTCTAAAGATAGATTCAGGAGGCTACGACCACCCACGTTTGATGGACAGTCGTCTGATCCAGTTATTGTTGAAGGGTGGCTTAGAAAGATTGAGAGTATGTTTAGGTGTGCCAACATTGGAGAAGGAGACAAGGTCACGTTGGCAACGTTTCATTTGGCTGGTGATGCTCAACTCTGGTGGGAAACAATAGAGACCACCACTGATGTCTTGGCGATGCCTTGGTCACAATTCAATGACATTTTCTATGAGAAGTATTTTAACAACATTTTTCAAACTGAAAAGAAGTTGGAATTTCTAAACTTGAAGCAGACAGGGTCTGTGGCCGAGTACAGTAGGCAATTCGAGTCCCTGTCCAGATTTGCCGGACATTTTGCTCACAGGGACGAGGATAAGGTGTTTAAATTTGTGCATGGGCTGAAGCCGGAAATTTACCGAGGAGTTAAATTTTGTGGTATTAGAGGCTTGGCATTCAGTGAAGTTGTGTCCACTGCTCTGGAAGTGGAAGAAGCTGAAAGGAAGTGTGCTGGACCAAAGAAGGTCCCACAAAAGTTTGTCCAGCCACACCAACAAAGAGGAATGAAGAGGCCAGTGAAGGCCATAATAGCCAAGGAACAGGAGGGAAGATACAGAATGTCAGGAAATTTTCCCAGTGTTATAAGTGTTTGAAGAACCACCCGGGCGAGTGCAGATTGGGCTTTAGGAAGTGTTTCAACTGTGAGGAGGTTGGACATACGATCAAAGAATGCCCGAAGCCTAGAGTCACCAGATGCTACAATTGTAACAAGGTTGGCCATATTAGCAGAGACTGCCCAGCTTCTAAGAGTGGCCCTGCTATGATTAAATGAGGATATTCTCCATGATAGAGTCGGGTGAGGAACAGCCCGCTATTGTATCAGATACTATATTGATCAACTCTATACCTGCTTTTACTTTAATAGATTCTGGTGAAACACATTCATTTATACCATCTGCATTTGCTGTTAAGCTAGATGTACAACCTATGCCATCTGAACATATGTTTAATGTCACGTTACCCTCTGGTGAATGCATGCACTCTAGTCGAGTGGTGCTTAATAGTGTGGTGATAGTGGGAAACAAGAATTTACCTGCTGATCTCATTATTATGGATATAATGGGATTTGATGTAATCCTAGGGATAGACTGGTTGTTTAAGCACCACGCCACAATTGATTGTAGGACTGGAATAGTTAGCTTCCAACCCCGTGGTAGTTTGAAACATACCTTTCAAGCTTCGAAGAAGAATAAGGAAATGTCTGTAATGACTTCTATTAACACCAGACCTTCCCCATGTGGAGAGTATTTATGCGTCTTAGATAGCGTTTTAGTCACACAACTTGTAGGAAAAGCAAATCCTCAAAATGTCTTAGTCGTCCAAGACTTTCCAGAAGTATTTTTGGATGACCTTCCTGGCTTACCACTAGATAGGAAAATTGAATTTGTTGTAAATGTTTATCTCGGCGCCGAGCCCGTGTCTAAAAATCCATATAGACTAACACCAACAAAACTTAAAGAATTAAAGAAGCAGTTGGAGGATCTGTTAGAGAAAGGGTTCATACGCCCTAGCTTTTCACCGTGGGGTGTACCTTTTTGTCAAAAAGAAGGATGGATTGATGCGGATGTGCATTGATTATCGGGAACTAAATAAGCTAACTGTCAAGAACAAGTATCCATTGCCAAGGATTGCCGATTTATTCGACCAACTTAATGGTGCAAGAGTTTTCTCTAAGATTGACCTTAGGTCCGGTTATTACCAGTTGAAGGTTAAATCTGAAGATATCCCGAAGACTGCCTTTCGCACAAGATATGGACATTATGAGTTTTTGGTTATGTCCTTTGGATTGACTAATGCACCGGCAGCCTTCATGGATCTTATGAATAGAGTGTTTCATGAGTATTTGGACAAGTTTGTCATTGTGTTCATAGATGACATTCTAATCTACTTTAGTACTAAGGATGAGCATGCAAGGCACTTGAGCTTGGTGTTAGGATTACTAAGGCAGCACCAACTTTATACTAAGTTTTCCAAATGTGAGTTTTGGTTGGACAGAGTTCACTTTCTTGGCCACGTGATCTCTGTAGATGGAATATCTGTCGATCCAACCAAGGTTCAAGCAGTTAAGGAGTGGCCCCAACCGAAAAGTGCTGCAGATATTCGGAGTTTCCTTGGATTAGCAGGATATTATAGAAAATTTATCGAAGGATTTTCAAAGATTGCAACACCCCTCACCCGGTTAACCAGGAAAAACATTAAGTATGCATGGACTGAGGAATGCGAATCCAGTTTCCAGACTTTGAAACAGAAACTGACAAATGCCCCAATATTAACCCTTCCTGTCGAGAATGGTAAATTTAGCATTTACTGTGATGCATCCAAGATTGGACTTGGCTGTGTCTTGATGCAAGAGAGAAAAGTAATAGCCTACGCTTCTAGACAGTTGAAAACACATAAAAAGAATTACCCTACACATGACTTGGAATTAGCTGCAGTAGTATTTGCACTTAAGATTTGGAGGCATTACCTGTATGGACAAACTTGTGAAATATTCTCGGACCATAAAAGTCTGAAATATATCTTCACATAGAAAGAATTAAATATGAGGCAATGTCGGTGGTTGGAGTTCGTCAAGGATTACGATTTTGAGATCAAATACCATCCTGGCAAAGCTAATGTAGTGGCTGATGCCTTGAGCAGAGTGACAACATCAACCCCAACTATGATTTTCGATATGCCATTAGCCTTAGAGTCAGAATTCCAAAGGTTTAATCTAGAAGCAGTGCACAGCGTGTCAGCCATGCTTACTACCATATCCTTGAGACTCACCATTCTAGAAAGAATAAAGGAAGCTTAGACAAATGATGTAGAGTGTAACAAGTACAAGTTAAGCATAGATTCTACGGACAAATCAGATTTTAACTATTCTGCTGATGGAATCCTTAAGTTTAGAAATAGATGGTTTGTCCCTGCCATTAAAGAACTTCGAGATGAGATTCTTTCTGAAGCACATTCTTCTAGATTTTCTATCCACCCTGGAAGTACGAAGATGTACAAGGACCTCAAACAACATTATTGGTGGCCAAGTATGAAAAGGTGTGTGGCAGAGTATGTAGGATCATGTTTGTGTTGTTCAGTAGATTAAAGCTGAACATCAGAGGCCTGCAGGAACATTACAACTCCTTACCAGTTCCCGAATGAAAATGAGAACAAATAACGATAGGACTTTGTGGTGGGATTGCCTAGAACAGCAAAGGGATATGATTCAATCTGGGTAATAGTAGATCGATTAACCAAATCTACCCACTTTCTGCCTATGAGGATGACATACTCGATGGATAAGCTTGCTGAACTGTATGTGCAAGAGATTGTTAGGTTACATGGAGTTCCAGGTATCATAGTTTCAGACCGAGATTCTCGATTCACATCTAAGTTTTGGAAGAGTTTGCACAAGGCTATGGGAACACAGCTTAATTTTAGCACAGCTTTTCACCCTCAAACAGATAGACAATCCGAGAGAACTATTCAGACCTTAGAAGATATGCTCCGGGCATGCATATTAGATTTTCAAGGATCTTGGAGTAAATATTTATCATTGGTGGAGTTTTCTTATAATAACAGCTTTCAAGCAACAATAGAGATGACACTTTATGAAGCATTGTATGGACGGAAATGCATATCACCTTTGTGCTGGGATGAAGTTAGTGAAGCACAGTTGCTTGGTCCTGACATTGTGCAACAAACTGTTGAGAAGGTTGTCCTCATCCGCCAGAGGATCTTAATAGCTCAAAGCCGACAGAAATGCTATGCCGACAGAAGACGGAAATAATTAGAGTTTGAAGTAGGTGATAAAGTTTTTCTTAAGGTATCACCATTCAAAGGAGTTGTGAGATTTGGTAAGAGAGGCAAGTTGAACCCCAGATTTATTGGACCCTTTTTAGTCTTAAAAAGGATGGGGAAGGCAGCTTATGAATTACAGCTACCAACCTCTATGGAAGGAATCCATAATGTGTTCCATGTTTCCATGTTGAAGAAGTGTGTACGAGATCTATCACAGATTGTGGAACATCAGAGTATTGAAGTTCATCCTACTCTTGCCTATGTGGAGAAACCAGTAAGGATCCTCGACTATGCTGTGAAAGTGTTGCACAACAAAGAAGTTCCACTGGTGAAAGTCTTATGGCATAACCAGAACATAGAGGAGACAACTTGGGAGCGCCAGTAAGACATGATGGACCAACATCAGAATTATTCAGGTACTGAATTTTGAGGACAAAATTCTTTTCAGGAGGGTAGATTGTAACACCTGGTTCTATCGAACCAGTTCTCAATTCTTTTTAAATTAATGGCACACTTTAAATGACAATAATTAAAGTAGGGTTAATAGATGACTAGGCAAGGGCATAAGGGTAATTGAAAATTTAAAAGTGGATAACGTATTTAAGGAGAGAGGTTTGGGTTTAATGCACTGTAGCCGCCACTATTCTGTTTATCATTCCTCTTTCAGCCTCCAGCTCTCCAGCAGAACCCTTTTAGCGATTCTCTTACTCGATTCTTTTTTAACCTATGTAAGTTTTTCCCTATTTTCTTGTATTTTAGCAGTTAGGTAACTGAGGGAGTACAATGTGAGAAATTTTGAGGATGCTGTGATTGAGAGTAGGTTCGAGTTTTGGTGATAAATGGGAATGCACGGGTAGCAGGGTTTCAAACTGGTTTCCTCAAACTTCTGATTGATTCTTGGTGAAGTTTAGTAAAGGTTTGATTAATGTACTGTTATGACTTTAGGTGAGCGAGCTTCTAAAGTAGCTTACAGCCGAGCGATTTCCTAGGAGACTAGGTAAGTAAAGTATGCTTGTGCCTTCGAGGCCTACATCACAAAACAGTAGGATTATGTTTGCTTGAATGTGTTTTACGTCATGCATCATATTTTGAAAATATGCGAAAAATGAATTTACATGAAATGGCATGGTAAGGAATGAACAGACTGTAACAGCTGTTAAGGGAACTAATCCGCCCCTTAATCAAGAGAGAGGATGTATGACTTTGGGAGAAGTCATCCAAATCTCAATTTCACAGAGGGATCTGAACAGTTGTTAACGGAATTAATCCGCCCCTTAATCAAGAGAGAGGATGTATGACTTTGGGAGAAGTGATCCAACTCCCAATTTCACTAGGGGGATCAGATCAGAAACGAATGCGTATACAACTGAGATGAGAAAGTAAAAACTACATGTTTAGAAATTTATGTTTCAGCATTTCATTTCATTATTGCTTTACTTACTTAGCATTAGGCTAATAGATGAGTTTTGTGATGTAGGTGAAGAAGTGAATACAAGTGTGTTTTCTGAGTATGCTGAGGAATAGGCTGGTTGGGGGAGCACATTCATGCCTCGACTTGGCGAACTGATGGGGCGGTTTAACTGGTGTCAGTAGATGAGAAGGTTTAGTGAACCATGATTCAATTTAAATATGTTGAGAGTTTTAGTGACAGTAGTAGTTTTGATGTTTTGAATACAATTTGATACTCTTTCTGATAATGATACTCTGTTAGTTTAATAGTGGTTTTTACCAAATTTTGGAGTAGTACACAGATTTAAGTAGTTTTGAACTGGTTTTAGTGAATGCTCAAGTTCTTTTGGTAGTCGGAGTTTTCTTTGTTTATAATTAAATTGTTGTTATGCTATTTTCGTTGAGTGTTTTGATCTATCGGTAGATGATGTCTATCGGCAGATGTTGAGTATTTTTTTAATCTATCGGTAGATGATGTCTATTGGCAGATGTTGAGTATTTTTTATCTATCGGTAGATGATGTCTATCGGCAGAAGTCGAGAGTTTTGTCTATCGGTGGATTTAGTCCATCGGTGGATGTGAGCATTAGAATTTGTCGTTTTGTAATCGGAAGATGTCTTCAGAAGAAGCCATCAGAAGATGTCTTCGGTGTAAGTCTTTAGTAGCTCTGTCGTTTTGGTAATCGGATGATGTACGAAGAAATTTGTCGTTTTGCAATCGGTAGATGTGACTTGAGGATTTTTTTGTCGTCTAGTGATCGGAAGACGTAGTTTGTTCTATCGGCAGATATGAGTTGAGAATGTTTGTCGTTTGTGAGCGGTAGACGTCGCCTGCCGAATTGTTTCAATCGCATGGATATCACGTGGTCTGTGGGGTAGAGGTGTTTGTCGTTTAGTGATCGGTCGATGTGTTCTGTTTTCTTTTCTCTTTCAACCAACCGACTTGATTATTTTAGCTATTTAATAAATATTGTTTTTTATATACGATGATTTTTCCACTGCAAGTTTTAACGTTTTAAGAGTCAAATCTTAATCATTGAATGAAATTTTAAAATTTTCTCAAAAAGTCATAGTTCAGTTCAGTATCTTGTGTAGCGAACCAGGTTCAGATAACTCGGGGCGCTACACTCACAAAGGAGCATTTGGTGAAAAATGGCTCTCTGCACTAGACTTGCGAGGTTCCTAGGGCAGACTCCGCAGTATAGTAATAGGTCAAATTTTCACTTGTGCGGGAGCTTGCAATAAGGGGTGTTAGAGACTCCACTTTGTTAATTATAACTTTTTGCAACACTTTTACATCATTTTCAAATCAATTCCACCCATCCTTTAAACATATTTTGGAGCATAAATGGAGGAGGTCTAGGTAAAGAATTACTCATGTTACATTCAACATTTTGTATGATTAATAACAAGATTTGTATGGTTCATACTACATGCATTTTTACTACGTATATGCATTAAATGTATGCATAGAATAAATGCTCAAATCATGCATCATGTGAATATTTATATGTACAAAAGGTTTTGCAGGAGGTATGATTGGTAACATTCAAGCCAATATAATTTGTCGATTATGTATTGTATGACGTATGTAAGTGTGATGAATAGAAGATGAGTAACTGTGGGTACCCCTTGGGTTGTAAATTCCTACCCTCCGAAAGTATATAGTTTGAGATGTATGCACTTATTGGGAATCACACCAGTGAGGGGATACAGGGTTGTGTGGGGCTTTACATACGATGTGTTATAATCATGAATATTGACATTAAACGTGTTAATATGGTACTTGCTAAAACGATATTCCTTTAAGAAATGAAATCTAAATAATGGATTGATTCATAAAATGATGGCACTGATGTGGGAAAAGAAAGTAGTGCATAATATTCATATCATGGTTTAGTTAGGGTCTAGAAACCTGTCCAAGTGTTGGTAGTTTTTTCTATACTTCTGAATTACATGTTATTGTAATTCTTAAGCATTATTTTTACTTATTGAACTTTGTTAGCTCACCCTTGTTGTGGTTTCTAGTTTTCAGAGACATGTAACAGCCACAATGACTAGGCCAAGACAAATTAGTTAACTAAGAGGCTCACGTTAAGGGTAGAATGAGCTCAAAACTCTTGGGCCTTATGACTGTGAGTCTACTTTCGTATGTGTGTGGTTGTATAACTTTTTGAGGACACATTTAGTGGCCCATGTATTGTAAATTATGATATTGTAAAATGTTGTAATTAAAAACATATGTTGTGTTATGTATGAGTTTAAATAGAAGTCATATAAATTGTTGAATGTGATACGCATATGAAAAAAAAAAATCAATGGATCTAATTATGGTAAATTATCTTTGAATTACACGATATTACATCTTAATTTAAGATACCAAATTAATGTAATTCATTGAAATCGCGATTAGTTTAAGTAAAATATGTATACGTGTGTCTCTCTGGGTTGAGAATCCTTATCACAATACCAATTTTCGTGGGGATCAGAGGCTAGGTCATGACAGCTTGGTATTAGAGCTCTAGATAAGAATTCTTAGTGAATATCTAGAGTATTATGGTTAGCGTGTTTAGAAATGCCTCTTAAATTTATCTTGGTACAGTTTGGTATGTTGATTAATATGAAATTTTATTTTTGTAATGTAGATGGAAAGGAGTGCACCATCTCACGGGGGAAGAAATGAACGTAAGGAAATGATTGAAATAGTGAGAACCATGAGGCAAATGACTGAATCTATGGCCAATAGTATAACTTATGTTGTTGTTGTCGAAAGAGTGGAGAGAACTGAACTTACTGAAAGCAAATATAAAGTGAGTTCAGAAAGAATAAACGCCCAATGTTTCATGGGAAATTGATCCAAATATTGTGGAAGATTGACTCCATCAAATGAAAAATTAATTTGTGATGGCTGAGGTACCAAACAGCCTGAAGGTTCAATTGGCAATGAATCAACTAGAAGGCAGAGCTGATAAATGGAGGTACCAATCAAAATCCATCAAAGTAGTGGATAATTGGGAGTGATTTGAGAATAAGTTCTTAGAAAGATTCTTTCCTCGAGTGATGAGACAAGCAAAAGTTAAGGAATTTCTTGATCTTACTTAGAAATATATGTATGTAGTTGAGTACGAAGCAAAGTTTGACTGATTTGTCGAGATATGCTAAGAATATTATCTCTGATGAGGCAGTTAAAGCTCAGAGGTTCGAACAAGATTATAACTATATTCTGATGTGGTGGATAAAGCAATGTTGATTGACCAAAGATTAACAATTAGTCAAGACTAATGGGAGGAAAGGCAAGCCAAGAAAACGAAGAAAGAGGAAGCGAAATCGAGTAGTAATGGCTCAATGAAAAAGAGATTTGGGAAACCTCATCTTCCACCCCAATAGATTCAAAGCGAAAGGGGAAATATTCAGCTCAGAGGCGGAGGAGACAACTTATAGTCGAGGATGGAGTGGTTTGGTAAATGCTTCAACTATATAGGGCAAGGTCATATGAAGAAGGATTGCAAGAAGCCTTTATTGCAATCTTAATTTAGACAGAGAGGAGAGCAACAACATTTTTCTCCAGTGGTTACATCATCAGCCTCTCAACCAAAATCTAAACAAGTTGGGAGTAGTAAACAAGGATTTAGTTGTTACATATAAAGAAATTGAAATAAGAAATATTGAAGGAATATCATTATTCTAAATTTGCTATTCATCCTGGTAATAGTAAAATATATCATAATATGAAGAAAGAATTATAGTGTAAAGGAATGAAGGGTGATGTAGCTAAATGTGTAACTACAAGCTTAACCTGTCAAAGAGTAAAAACAATGCATAAAAGACCACCAAGTTTGGTGGAATCTTTACCGGTAGTAGAATGGAAATGAGAATATGTAACCATAAATTTTGTGATGGATTTGCTGAGATCTAATAAAGGTAACGATGCAATATGGGTAGTAGTGGATCGACTTATTCAATCTAATCATTTCATACCCATGCGTAGCAGTCATAGATTACTTGAGAAAACTATACATGATGTGTTTAACGTATCGATGTTGCGTAAGTATGAAAAGATCTTCACATATAATTGAGTACAGGTGCAAGATCTTCAACCAAGAATGACAATGAGATAACATCCTATTGCAATTGTGGAGATGCGAGATAAAGTGCTCAGAAATAAAGAAATTCCAATTGTTAAGGTCCAATGATGGCATCAGGGATGAAATAGGCTACGTGAAACGACCTACCATGGGCTGTCACAATACTGTGACGTACTTGACATATACTTAGACACATTTTGGACGTAAATGTTTTTTTTTTGAAACTTGAAATCGGTTTCGAGTCATTTAGAATACTTTAGTAACCCTTAGAAAACGTGTTTAAAAGACTCATTAGAGGTAGGATTGATTTACATTTGAAATCAAAATTTTAAAGAAAATCACCAAGATAAGAGTGTCTGCCAGTCGACGCTTATATAGACCCGGTCGACACTTCAATCGACTCGGTATTCATAAGTCGACATTGCGGTCGACACATTGTACACTTTTGTACAGACCGGTCGACACTTATATACACCGATCGACACTTTAATTGGCTCTGTTTTCACCAGTTGATCCTAGTGGTTGACACATTGTACACTTTTGTACAGACCGGTCGACACTTATATATATCGGTCGACACTTGCAGGCAGAATGCTGTCCTTATTATGCCTATCACTTCCTTTCATCTGTAAAAATCCTCCAACTCCTATACTCTTCTCGGTGTGGAGAGGAGGATTGGTCGGCGCTGGCACGAAAACAGAGAGGAGAAGGAGAGGGAGGGGGTTTCTGCGTGAGGGAGGGAGGAAGAGAGAGAGAGAGAGAGAGAGAGAGAGAGAGAGAGAGAGAGAGAGAGAGAGTATTAAAATTTAAACTCAATTACCACATTTCCCTTCAACCCGAGAGAGAGAGAGAGAGTTTATTAAAATTTAAACTCAATTACCACATTGCCCTTCAACCCTTATTTCTAATTAGTAGTTTCGCAATCCTTCGATTTAAAATTTTGTAAATTCTTTGTTCAATTTAGCCTCACGATTTAACTCTTAACGTTCCAATAACATTTTCCCATTCATCAAATTACTTTAAAATTCTCCAATTCCTAGCATATAATTAGAAATTGAAATGCTAAAAATTCTGGGTGTTACACTGCGTGGTAGCTTCTCTCCGAGATTGAGATGCAATACTGTAATGCCCCCGAACCCACCCTAGCTCGATTCGTTACTTTGCTCGTCTTTACAATATTTAAAACGAAATTTAAAATCATTTACGATACAATTTGGACTCGATTTTTGAGTTTTTTGAACCCTCGAAAACGTGTGGAAAACGTGCGTAAAATACGTACAAAATGCATTGGAAAAGGTCGCATTGAAATATATTTAAAAAGAGAAAATTTTGAAAAAAATCAAAGTGGGCCACAAGGGGCGCCTCGCGCGCGCACTTGGTGCGCGCGCCCCCAGCACACGGTTGCAGCACGCTGTGCGCCCGCACTGTGCACCCAAGGTGATCGATCGGCGCAAGCACCGATCAATCGACGATCTCTCGGGTTGCCTGACCAAAAGTGTCGATCGATTGGCGTTGGGCACCGATTGATCGGCGCTGGGTGCTGCGCACGCCCCAGTCACGTGCATCGCGCGCTTTCTGCGCACGCCATGCCCGCGCCACCTCTCCCGGCCTGCACGCCTCCTTCCGTGCACCAGCGCACCACTCTTGACCCCTTTCACTTTTTCTCAATTTTCTTCATATTTCACCCAACTAAATCACCTAAAACTTACCCAAACCCTTTTCATACATATTCAACTTCTCGACACACGAAAATCCCGAAAACCCGACTTGCAAACGCAAGCGGAAACGTAAAAATTGGTGACAACAAACATTTTTCTTTTATAAAATTCGAGCAACATAATGTTTAAATTTTCTAAAACCAAAATCCTGAAAACAAACGTTTTACACAATATGTCCAGAACACACACCAAAAAGGGTTATAAATACAGCCCAAATCTCAACTACCAGCTACCACACCTCCCATCAATACCATGATCAAGACGTCCCAACAACTGCCCGCACCGACATTCAGCATGCGTCGTTGTCCTGGCCTCTCCCTCATATAGCTCACCTGAGAGCTTGTCGTCACCTACACCATAGAACACAAAACGTAAGCCTAATACTTAGTACGTAGGGAATAATGAATGTAACACTCAACCACTAACACATGCAGTTTCTAAAATCTCAGTTGTTCTCGTTTTATTTTTGTTTCATTAATCTTTCACTTTTCCGTGTGGATCAAGTAGGCACTCATGCGAGCCCCGCTCATAGGACGGCCACACCTTGACCCATCAGAGCAAGATCGGAGGCAAACATCCTGGGCCCCACCCATTGGACGACCATACAAGATCTCGTCCCACATCGATCATAGAACCCTCTAGTGCTTTCTTTCGCACGTTAACGAGAGGCGCTCATACTCACGAAAACTTACGTATTTTTAGCGGTGCATCTCTCGTAGAGCCCCTCGCGAGTGCTACCCTAGCACCCTAACACGACTAGGGGACTCCACTCGAAACCACATTTCATTTCTTCTTATCTTTTTACGTTTCGTGCTCACTTTTCAAAACCATAGTTAAAACTTGTTTTTCACGGTTCGAAAACAATGATGCATGTCACTCAAATGCTTAACCACAAAACAAAACAAAACAACTAAACAATCAAACAAATCCTTACCGTTCCATGGTGTAGGTGCGAAGGCACAATCGAAATCAACCACTACTTACCTGGATTCTCTATACGTATTTGTTTACTTCTCCAAGCCCAATTACTCGCTCGTTAACCTAACATATAAATGGAAAATCATTTAGTAAGCATACAACTACACCTAAAGAACATTCATTCTATTTCTAGCAATAACTAACTAACTAAAAACCTTCAAACTCAAAAATCCCGATTTTGCCTTATTTTCAATGTCCAAACTTAAATCGGCAAGAACTTACTCGTTTTTCATCAGATTTGAATGATCCTAACCATTCCGTAACCTCTACATGTCTACTATATATTGAATCAATTCAATTTACCAACCAAACAAGTATGGCTGATCGAATTCTGCACCAAACAGAATCGGCTACACATTGATGCAAAACCAGTTTTTCACCAATTTCAACTCTAACTCTAATCTATCTATATAAACTACCTAAACCATCCTAGCTAAGGTTTAAATCACCAAATTAGCAAGAAAACCAACAAAGAAAACAAAATTTCGGAGCTTCACTATTAGGGTTTTCCAAACCACACTAAAACTCAACAAAACTCACTAAAAACATCACAAACTTACACTAATGTGAATCTAATACAAAACCCATTAGAAACTTACCTTGTATCCTTGTTGGAGAACCCTTCAATGGTGGCGGGCAAAATCATGGAGAGAAAGGGGAGGAAGAAGACAATTTTTGTCTTTTTACCCTAAACCCTCAAACTTTTATTTCTCCACCTTTTTTCTCATTATAATTTTTACCACCAAATTTTATAATTTTGTAAAGTAACCCTCACCATTCTCTTTTCTCTAATCCAACGTGGAAGCCTCGTTTCTTAAGCACTCTTCTTTTACTTTTCTTTTTCCCTTACATTTATTTCAAACCATAACAACTCTAACCACTCCAAACTTCACTTTCTAGCTCTAAAACTTAGCATAACCCTAAAATTAAGATTAAACTCCCATAACATAACCTATTCTAAGTCTACGTACGTTAGAGGAAAATCCCGGGTGTTACAATCCACCATCCTTAAAAAAAATTTGTCCTCAAAATTTCGTACATGAAGAGCTCAGGATAGTGATCCATCATGTTCTGCTGCCTTTTCCATGTCGCTTGCTCAATATTGTGGTTACACCATAACACCTTCACCAGTGGAATTTCCTTGTTACGTAACTTCTTCACTGCATAATTCAAGATCTCCACTCGGTTTCTCCTCGTATGATAGCGTTGTTTGCACCTCAATATCCTGCTGCACCAAAAGTGTGACGGATCTCTTAGGCACGTCCTCAGCATCGAGACATGGAAAGCGTTGTGCACTCCCTCCATCGAATTTGGCAGTTCCAACTGGTATGCCGTCCTTACAACTCGCTTCGTAACCGAGAATTGTCCAACGTACCTCGGGTTCAGCTTACCCCTTTTCTCGAATCTCATCACTCCTTTGAATGGTGAAATTTTCAAAAAAAATTTCGTCTCCCACTTCAAACTCTAACTCTCTTCTTCTTCTATCGGCGTAGCTCTTCTGCCGGCTCTGAGCTGTTAATATCCGCTGCCGAATAAATTTATTCTTGTCAGTTGTCTGCTGCACAATCTCAAGTCCAATCAAACTGACTTCTCCGACTTCGTCCCAATAGAGAGGTGATCTGCATTTCCTCACGTATGGAGCCATACCAATCGTATCCTGATAGCTATTGTTGTACGAGAACTCTACCAAAGGCAAATCTTTACTCCAGGAACCCTGAAACTCCAGTACACAGTCTCGAAGCATATCCTCTAAAATCTGAATAGTCCATTCAGATTGTCCGTCCGTCTGAGGATGAAATATTGTACTGAAATTTAACCGAGTCCCCATTGCCTTATGCAGACTCTTCCAGAATTTGGATGTGAATCTCGTGTCTCGATTCGATACAATAGAAGTCGGTACACCGTGCAACCTCAAAATCTCCTAAATGTACAGTTCAGCGAACTGATCCATGTTGAAAGTCATCTTCACCGGCAGAAAAAGGCTGATTTGGTTAAACGATCCACAATCACCCATATACCATCATACCCTTTTGTCGTCCTGAGTAACCTGACAACGAAATCCATAGAGATTTGGTCCCACATCCACTCTGGAACCGGCAATGGTTGCAACTTCCCGGTAGGTCTCTGGTATTCTGCCTTAACTTGTTGAAAAACCAAGTATGTTTCCACATACTCTGCTACAGATTTCTTCATACTAGGCCACCAGTAATGCTGCTTGAGGTCTCTGTACATTTTGGTACTACCAGGATGAACAGAAAACCTCGAAGAGTACGCTTTTGATAAAATCTCATTCTTAAGTTGCTCATTACTTGGAACATACCACCTGTTGCGAAACTTCAAAATTCCATCTTCTGAATAACTGAACTCGGTCCTGTCATCCGATACCATACTCAACTTAAATTTGTTGCACTCGGTGTCTTCTTGCTGTGCTTTTCTAATCTTTTCAAGAATCGTAGGCTTCAGAGATAAGGCTGATAACACTGCCGTTACATCCGAAACCAACTCCAAATCAAACCTCTAAAACTAGTACTCAACGCCACTGACATCTCAGCCTTCATCGCCGAAACTAATGTCGACACACGGCTCAACGTGTTCGCTACAACATTGGCCTTATTGGGGTGGTACTTGATCTCCAGATCGTAGTCCTTCACGAACTCTAACCACCGCCACTGCCTCATATTTAATTCCTTTTGAGCGAAAATATACTTCAGACTTTTGTGATTTGAATATATCTTACACTGTTGACCATACAGGTAATGTCTCCAGATCTTCAGAGCAAACACCCCTGGTGCTAACTCTAAGTCATGGGTTGGGTAATTCTTCTCATAAGGCTTCAACTGCCTAGAAGCATAGACAATCACCTTATCCTTCTGCATCAACACACAACTCAATCCGATCCGAGAGGCATCGCAATAAATGCTGAATTTTTCATCTGCCACCGGTAGAGTCAACACCAGAGCCGTAGTTAACTTCTGCTTCAGCATCTGAAAACTCAGTTCACAATCTTCTGACCATTCATACTTAACATCTTTTCTTATCAACCGAGTCAGGGGTGTCACTATCTTAGAAAAACCCTCAATAAATTTCCTGTAATAACCAGCTAACTCCAAAAAACTTCGAATCGCGCTGACATTCGTTGGTTGAGGCCACTTCTTAATTGATTGTATCTTGGCTGGATCCACTGATATTCCTCTATTGGAAATGACATGTCCAAGAAAATGAACCTTATCTAACCAAAACTCGCATTTAGAGAACTTCGCATACAGTTGATGCCGCTTCAAAGTCTCCAGAACAATCTTCAGATGCTTCTTGTGCTCATCTTCGTCACGAGAGTATACCAAGATATCATCGATAAATACAATGACAAATTTATCAAGATACTCTCGAAACACCCGATTGATCAGGTCCATAAAAGCAATGGGAGCATTTGTTAATCCGAACGACATAACCAAAAATTCATAATGTCCGTATCTCGTCGGAAAAGTTATTTTCGGGATATCTTGCGATCTGACTTTCAACTGATAATACCCTGATCTCATATCTATCTTCGAGAAAATTTGAGCTCCTTGGAGTTGATCGAACAAATCATCTATCCTCAGCAATGGATACTTGTTCTTTATGGTCAGCTTATTCAACTCCCGGTAATCAATACTCATTCGGAGTGACCCGTCTTTCTTCTTCACGAGTAGAACTGGCGCTCTCCACGGTGAAAAGCTAGGGCGTATAAACCCCTTATCCACCAGTTTCTCCAATTGTTTCTTCAATTCCTTCAATTCAGGCGGAGCTAACCAGTAAGGATTCTTCGACACTGGCTCTGCTCTAGGATATGTATCAATCACAAACTTGATTTCTCGGTCTGGAGGCAAACCAAGCAAATCGTCCAGAAACACCTCAAGAAAATCACGGACAACTAAGATATCATCAGGTTTAGCCTCTACTTGAAACTAAGAATCTACTATGGTTGCAAGAAAACAAACAAACTCACCCATTAATGTCTTCCGAGCATCCATAGGCGCCATAACAGATAACTTCCTCACGTTCTTCAAGGCTTGTAGCGAATGGTTCTCACCGTTCGGGGGATGCAAGTTAACCGTTCTGGCCCGACAGTCAATGGTCGCATAATGGTGAAAGAGCCAATCCATTCCGAGTATCACGTCATACCCGGTTATCCCCATCACAATCAAGTTGGCAGGCAACGTCTTCCATCCTACTGATACCAAGTCTTTGGGCATCACTTGATCAGAATGTTGACACTCACCAGATGGTAGCTTCACATCATATATACACCCAGCAGACTTCACTTTCAAATTCACTTTCACTACGAAAGCCATTGCTACGAAGGAATGTGATGCACCCAAATCTGTCAATGCAATTGCAGGCACTGAATTGATGAGTACCATACATGAGATCACAGCTGGTCGATCCTCACCATCTAGCTCAATCATGGCGAAGATCTTGGGTGTCGCCTTGGCTGGTCCCTTCTTTGCTGGAGGGAAATCTTTGGATATATGTCCGGGTTCGTTGCACTTGAAGCACCGAGTCACTCTTGGCTATGTGCAATCACGAGAAAGATGGCCAGCTTCAAAAAATTTGAAACATTTACCCGCATACTATCCACATTCTCCAGGATGAATCTTCAAACACTTTGGACATTGCGGATAGCCTTTCTTTTGTGGTTGTTGCGGTTTCTTTCCTCCTCTTTAATCATTTAAATTTCCTCCCGGTCTTTTAGTTCCTTGAAACCGTGAAGAAGATCCACCTCTGCTCATATGGGGTGTAATCTCCTTGAACATTCTTTTGGGAGCTTCTGCCGGTTTAATACACTTCGAATCCACCTCTTCCACCTTTATAGCCTTGGCCACCACATTTACGTAGGATACGCCAACTATTCCTGATATCTTCACGCCCTTGTATATTTCAGGCTTCAGTCCTTGCACGAATTGGAGCACTTTGTCTTCTTCCTTACTCACCAAATGACTGGCAAACCATGAAAGTGAATCAAACTGCCTGATGTATTCTCCCATTGATCCCGTCTGCTTCAGCAGTAAGAACTCCATTCTTTTAGCAGCTTGAAATATTCAGTTGTAGTACTTGTCGTATAATATATCCTTAAATTCTTTCCAGGTCAAACCTTGAGCACCTGTAGTAGCCTCCACTATCTCCCACCAGCTCTGAGTGTCATTAGTTAAGTGGAAAGTCGCACAAGTCACTTTATTTCCTTCCTCCACGTTGGCATACTTGAACATGTTCTCAATGGTATGAATCCATCTCTCAGCAGCTAACGGATCCATTAACTGGCCTTTAAACGTCGAAGGCTTCAACCTTCTGAATCTCTCCCCACTAGAACCCGCTCCAAGGTTTCCCTGTCCTCCATGATTTAATAGCGCCCCTAACAGTTAAGACTGTATATTAATTAACTCTTTGAGTTGCCTATTTGACTCATTGGGTTCCTCTCTCGGCTGTCTTGGGTTTCTCGACATCTTGGCTCTATTCCTGAATCAGGTTAAAGCAATTCTAATCTTAGTTATAAACTAACTAAAATAAAAAAAATACTTACAGTCGGTGAAGCACATTGCATGGCAGCCGTTATTGTTGGGTAATCCTTTGAACGATTTGACCATTTATGCTTTGATACCAACTTGTAATGCCCCGAACATACCCTATCCCGATTCGTTACTTTGCTCGTCTTTAAAATATTTAAAATCATTTTCGATAAAATTCTGACTCGATTTTTGGGTTTTTTGAACCCTAAAAAACGTGTGGAAAATGCGCGTAAAATACATACAAAATGCGTCGGAAAAGGTCGGGTTAAAATATATTTGAAAAGGCAAAATTTTGAAAAAAAAATCAAAGTGGGCCACAAGGGGCGCCGCACGCGCGCACTTGGTGCACGTGCTGCCCAGCAGCGCGCCCCTAGCAGTCGATCGCTGCGTGCATCGTGCGAGCAGCACTGCGCACCCGAGGCAATCGATCGGCGCAAGCGCCTATCGATTGGCGACCTCTCAAGTTACCCGACCAAAAGCGCTGGGCGCTGCGCGCGCCCCAGCAGCGCGCATCATACGCCTGCTGCGCGCGCCATGCCCGGGCCAGCGCGCGCCATGCCTGCGCCTGCGTGCCTCCTTCCGTGCACCAGCGCACCACTCTCGACCCCTTTTCACTTTTTCTCAATTTTCTTTATATTTCACCCAACAAAATCTATTAAAACTTACCCAAACCCTTTTCCTACATATTTAACTTCTCGACACGTGAAAATCCCAAAAAATCCGACTTGAAAACGTAAACGGAAACGTAAAAATTTGTGACAACAAAAACTTTTCTTTTATAAAATTTGAGTAGCATAACGTTTAAATTTTCTAAAACCAAAATCTTGAAAACAAACGTTTTACACAATATGTCCAGAACACACACCAAAAAAGGTTATAAATACAGCCAAAATCTCAACTACCAGCTACCACACCTCCCAGCAATACCATGATCAAGACGCCCCAACAACTGCCTGCACCGGCATTCAGCATGCGTCGCCGACTACGTCCTAGTTCTTGCCTCCCTCATATAGCTTACCTGAGATCTCGTCGTCACCTACACCATAGAACACAAAACATAAGCCTAATGCTTAGCAAGTAGGGAATAATAAATGTAACAAAAACACAATGCAAACTAAACCCCTAATATATGCAGTTTCTAAACTCTCAGTTGTTCTCGTTTCATTTTTGTTTCATTAATCTTTCACTTTTCCGTGTGGATCAAGTAGGCGAATCCGAGCCCCGCTCATAGGACGGCCACACCTTGACCCATCAGAGCAAGATCGGCGGCACACATTCGGGCCCCGCTCATTGGACGGCCATAGACGATCTACTCCCACATCGATCATAGAACCCTCTAGTGCTTTCTCTCGCATGTTAATGACGAGACGTTAATACTCACGAAAACTTACGTATTTTCAGCGGTGCATCTCTCGTAGAGCCCCTCTCTCGTAGAGCCCCTCGCGAGTGCTACCCTAGCACCCTAACGCGACTAGGCGTCTCCACTCGAAACTGCATTTCGTTTCTTCTTATCTTTTTTACGTTTCATGCTCACCTTTCAAAACCATGCTTAAAATCTGTTTTTCGTGGTTCGAAAACAATATGTCACTCGAATGATTAACCACAAAACAAAACAAAACAACAAAACAATCAAACAAATCCCTACCGTTCCATGGTGTAGGCCCGAAGGTATAATCGAAATCAACCACTACTTACCTGGATTCTCTGTACGTATTTGTTTACTTCTCCAAGCCCAATTACTCGCTCGTTAACCTAACATATAAATGAAAAATCACTTAGTAAGCATACAACTAGACCTAAGGAACATTCATTCTATTTCTAGCAACAACTAACTAACTCTAAACCTTCAAACTCAAAAATCCCAATTTTCCCTCATTTTCAATGCCCAAACTTCAATCAGCCATAACTTACTCGTTTTTCATTAGATTTGAATTATTCTAACCATTGAATAAACTCAATTTACCAACCAAACAAGTATGGCTGATCTAATTCTGCACTAAACAGAATCGGCTACACATTAATCCAAAACCGGTTTTTCACCAATTTCAACTCTAACTCTAATCTATCTATATAAACTACCTAAACCATCCTATCTAAGGTTTAAATCACCAAATTAGCAAAAAAATCAACAAGGAAAACCAAATTTTGGAGCTTCACCATTAGGGTTTTCCAAATCACACTAAAACTCAACAAAACTCTCTAAAAACATCACAAACCTACACTAATGTGCATCTAATACAAAACCATTAGAAACTTACCTTGTATCCTTGCTAAAAATGGATGGAAGAAAGGTAGAGAACCCTTCAATGGTGGCTGCCAAAATCATGGAGAGAAAGGGGAGGAAGAAGACAATTTTTGTCTTTTTACCCTAAACGCTCAAACTTTTATTTCTCCACCTTTTTTCTCATTATAATTTTTACCACCAAATTTTATAATTTTGTAAAGTAACCCTCACCATTCTCTTTTCTTTAATCCAACATGGAAGCCTCTTTCTTAAGCACTCTTCTTTTACTTTTCCCTTACATTTATTTCAAACCATAACAACTCTAACCACTCCAAACTTCATTTTCTAGCTCTAAAACTTAGCATAATCCTAAAATTAAGGTTAAACTCCCATAACATAACCTAATCTAAGTCTACATATGTTAGAGGAAAATCCCGGGTGTTACAAATACCTTTGGCTTTTTTAGCGGTAAGCAAATTTAAATTTTAAGACGAAATTTTCTTTAAGGAGGAAATGTAATGATCTGAAAATTTCTTATGCCATTTACTTATGTTTGAATGATGCAAAGAGGATGTAATTGAGATATATTAAATTAAAAGTGCTACAATTGTATGATTAGAAATGAAATTAAGGGATTATGTATAAAACGAGTTAGAATTATAAATTTTTTCTTATGAAAAATTAAGCTATTTTGGTATTATTGAATAGGTAATTTTATGAAATTTTAGGATGATAAAGTAACATCCTAAGGAAGAGAATTACATTTGAATTGTGTGATTTGAAGTATTGTAGTTAAAGTTATACAATTTCGAAGTTAGACCAAGTGTATTAAGCACTTATTAATAGTTTTCAAAAAATACTCGATACGGACAAATTGAGTAAAAATTTAAAAATATTCAGTAAGGATAAATTTTTTGTAAAGGCCTTACCAATGATATCATGTGATAAAATGTGATCACCAATAGGGTGGTGAAACATTTCAAATTAAAAATGTAAAGGATACATATTTTTGGAGTTAAGTAAGTTAATGAAATTTCTTTATCTTAATTGATCGGGATTAGTTCAATTAATTTTTAATAGCTTAAATTCTATTGTTTTAAGTTGAGTTGATTGGTATGATTTATACTGAATAAGTAGCTCAAACCGTGATATTTTAAAGGTTATAGGGCAAGATGGTCTTTTGACCTCAATTATTAGGGGTAACATGACAATTTACCAAGGAGGATTCTAGAATAGAGAAGAATAGAGATAGGAGGAAGAGAGAGAAGTGAAACCCTAGAGAGAGAAATGAAAGAATTATGGAAAAATAGTGTTTTTGAGAAAGAAGTTTGGAGAAAAGTGTAAAGGATCTCAAGAAGACCCTAAAGCACTTTGAAAAGTGGAGATTTGGTTGCTTGAAACTCAACTTGGAGGATTAACCTAAGTGTAAGTATTCTAATCCTTAAGAGTTATAATTTAATGTAACTTTCATGTTTAGGTGGAGAAATTAGTATATAAGTTGATGATTCTGATATTTGAATGAATACGATATGATTTTTTTGAAGGAATATTGATTTATTTGGTGTTATTGTGTGAAAGAAATATTGAAATCACTGGAAAAATAGAGTTTTGGGCTTCAGTTCAGACTCTCGAGGTTCGATGTGGACTACAGAGATATGAATGAGTAAAATGACTCTAGTCTGGAGTCCTGGGGTCCAATGCAGACTCCCGGAGATGTAAAAATTAGAAAATGTATAGTAATGGTACAAATTTTCACTAGCTCGCAATAGGGGTGCTGGAGCCGCACCCTGTTAAATTATAACTTTTTATAACACTTTTAAATCATCAAATCAATTCCACCCATCTTTTGGGCATATTTTGGGGCATAAATAGAAAAGGTCTAGATAAAGAATTAATCATCTTACATGCATCATTTTATATCATTAATAACAAGATTTGTGTGGTTCATATTACATACATTATTAGTGTTTATAAATATTAAATGTATGCATAGAATAGATGCTCAAATCATGCATCATGTGAAATTTATATGTACGAAAGGTACTGCTGGAGGTATAATTGATAACATTCAAACTTAATATATCTCGTCGGCTATATATTGTGTGACGTATGTAAAGTGTGGTAAATAGAAGATGAGTGACTGTGGGTACCTCTTAGGCTATAAATCCCCAACCTTTTGGAATTATATAGTTCGACATGTATGCACTTATTGAGAATCACACTAGTAAGGGGATACACAGTTGTGTGGGACTTTACATACGATGTGTTATAATCATACATATTGACATTAAAAACGTATTAATATGATACTTGCTAAAGCGACATTTCTTTAATAAATGAAATCTAATTAATGCCTTGATTCATAAAATGATGGCATTTATGTGTGGAAAGAAAGTATTGCATAATATTCATATGCATAGCACCATGGTATAGTTAGAGATATAGACACCCGTCTAGGTGATGGTTCTTGGTTGTATACTTGTGGATTGCATGATATTTTAATTATTAAGTATTATTTTTACTTACTAAGCTTAATTAGTTCACCTCTATTATGGTTTCTATTTTTTAGAGACGGGTAATGACCAGAATTGTAAAAATTGGTATTTTTACGTAATAGTTTTTTGCATTAAAGATGGTCAATGGGTTTGGGTTGACTCATTTTGTCACTTAGCAACTGCCTTGGATTTTTGGTCAATTAGTCAAAATCGGCAATTTAGGAGATTACCGTATGGTTAATTTGAAGAAATTGAAGTTGGGTAATTTGAAATTTACCTTGAGTGGAGATTTTTGCAATGTTCGAATTTTGTCGATTAAGAATTTAAGGATGATTTAATTTAAATATTGAATTTACCTCGAGTGATATTTTAAAAATGTTCAGATTTTGTCCATTCAAAATTTATGAATTTTTTTTAATTTAAATATCGATGATTTAAATTAAATGAATTAAAAGAGAATTATGAAAAATAAGGGAAACCCTATTTGCTTTATCATTCCTCCTCACTATCGCGAAAAAGAGAGAGGGATAAAGGGGGATGTGAGTCCGCAAAGATTTCATATTTCTGACCTCCAAATCGTTCAACCAAGGCGAAAGATTTTGAGTTTAGACAAAAATCTCGAAGGTAAGCCTTTTCTCCCTATATTTTCAAGTTGAGATTTGAGATTTTTAGTTGGAAACAGATTCGAGCTTGGAAACTCGAATCTATGGGTTATTTGTTGATCATTTGAGTGCATGTAAGTTTCTAGTAAGTTGTTTTGTCGATTGGAGGTGAGAAAAGATGAAGGAAGGCAATTTTCGCGATCTCTTGTCATTGAAAATCGCCCAATGTTGACCATTGTAGGTGGCCGGTTGGCACTTCAAACCCTTTTGTCGAAAAAAGAGAGTTCAAGGTGTCAACGTCTTGGAGTTGTTCGACATATGAAGTGTCGACACTTTGGGTGAAGTCTGGTGCGCTAGTGTATTTTTGGCTGAAACACGAGAGGTATCAAGTGTCGACACCTTTCGATGAAGTATCGATCACGGCCAACATGAGAGGTATGAAGTATCGACCACCAGGTGAAAGTGTCGACCACAGGCCAACCCGAGTGTTCCAAGTGTTGGCTGGTGGGTCGACCTCCAATTATAAGTGTGGATCAGTACACCTTAAAGTGTCGACCACATGGTTTTTAATTAAAGGATTTTTTTTGCTGAGGCACATGACCGTTCATAATGTCTTCGGTTTGGGTTCCTAGTCCCAGTATAGGACACAAGCATTTTCCCTCGTGTCTAAGGATCGAGATTCCTACCCCTGGTTTTGTGATAGGCTTCGACAACTTTGAGGATTTAGAGCCAGTGCCTTCAGCTGGACAAAGGAGGATTCAACATAATGGGCGCTACATTGGATCTTTTTTTTGTAAAAACCTTATTTTGTCGAGTTATCACCTGATGAGGCCTAGTCGTCAGCAGAACAGTCTTTTACGTATACATATATACAATTTACACGTTTAACATTATGCATGATTTTATATTGTTGTGATGGAGGATTGATCCTCGTGATACTTTGGACAGTTTCAGTGTCAAAGTAAGAGAAGGACATCCTAGTACACCTTCTACTGCGTGAAAGTTGTATTGTTTATACGCTACAAAATTGGTAATAGGGTGGTTATGACGCACTCCTTGGATTTCGAATTCCTAACTAGATCCGGTATTATTGATTATCGTTCTATTGGTTGCATCATAAATGATTATTGTCCACGTCGACCCAGGTAACGGGGCTGGATTCACACGTTGCTTGTTTTTCTTTATGGTTTATTAAATGTTGCTGGACTTTGGTCGCCACCTTTTCATGTTAATGTGCCATAGAGGTTCTTGAGCGACCATCCTCTTTCACTGAGGTAATTTTTATTATGAAAGTACGATGATGGTGTATTTTTGTATAGTCATCTATGTAAACGTGTAACACCCGCCATATTTGGCCATGAAATTATCCCATGAATTATTGATCGGGATTATTTCGCTATTAATATAGTGAATATTTTATTGGAATTGTGAGATGTTTAGTGAGGGAAACCAAACTAAGGAGCAACCGAAACAACGAACTAAATAACAATTTAGTTGGAAACCAAAGAGGGGCAATTTAGGAAGTAGATTAAGGTTGGTGGGAGTGAGCCAATGAGGGCATGCCACTTGTCCAAATCTTGTGGAAGAAGCCAAATCCCACTTTTCTCTTCTCTTCCACGTTAAGCTTTCCACTTTCATACTTTTCTTCTCTGTTTCTCTCCACTCCTCTCTGCCTTTTCTCTTCCAGACGACGTGCGACGATTCCAACTTTGTCTCTTCCCTGTTTTCTCAGTCCCTCCAGTAAAGGTAAACTTTTTATGCTAGTTAGCGAGTTAGGAAAGTCATTCTCCAGTTTTTAATCAAGTTAGGGTTAAAAGTCCGATTATACACTATGTAGGTTCGTGAATCGCCGAGGGGATATACACGAACAAAGCCTGCAACTCACGGACGACAGGTAAGTTCATACGTATAGGTTTGACCCTTATGGCCCTACAATACAGAGGTACTAAGTTTTATGTTGTCGGGATTGCTATTGGGTAGTTAAACCGTAGGTTATGTTTTAGGTTAAGTGTGTTTTGCTTTATGTTCTGCTTCAATATCCTGTTACCTGTATATGTGATGTTAAGCACTGTATATGTTCATCCATACACGTTTTTCCTGAAAGTCATGTAAACGTTTTTATGCACGAGGTTTGAAGTTAAGAACGATAAAATGTGAATGTAATGTATGGTTAAGTGTGGGACGGGGGCTGACATCTTGTTCTTGTCCTTCCCTAAGACTCTTGCAAAATCGTCCACGCAAAGGACTCCCTGTACCTTGTCTTTCTCTGGGACCCAACAAAACCAGTTATGTCCTGTTGTGACATGCCTGTAATGTGCCTGATAGTGCACTGTGCCTGATAGTGCACTGTGCCTGATAGTGCACTGTGCCTGATAGTGCACTGTGCCTGATAGTGCACTGTGCCTGATAGTGCACTGTGCCTGATAGTGCACTGTGCCTGATAGTGCACTGTGCCTGATAGTGCACTGTGCCTGATAGTGCACTGTGCCTGATAGTGCACTGTGCCTGATAGTGCACTGTGCCTGATAGTGCACTGTGCCTGATAGTGCACTGTGCCTGATAGTGCACTGTGCCTGATAGTGCACTGTGCCTGATAGTGCACTGTGCCTGATAGTGCACTGTGCCTGATAGTGCACTGTGCCTGATAGTGCACTGTGCCTGATAGTGCACTGTGCCTGATAGTGCACTGTGCCTGATAGTGCACTGTGCCTGATAGTGCACTGTGCCTGATAGTGCACTGTGCCTGATAGTGCACTGTGCCTGATAGTGCACTGTGCCTGATAGTGCACTGTGCCTGATAGTGCACTGTGCCTGATAGTGCACTGTGCCTGATAGTGCACTGTGCCTGATAGTGCACTGTGCCTGATAGTGCACTGTGCCTGATAGTGCACTGTGCCTGATAGTGCACTGTGCCTGATAGTGCACTGTGCCTGATAGTGCACTGTGCCTGATAGTGCACTGTGCCTGATAGTGCACTGTGCCTGATAGTGCACTGTGCCTGATAGTGCACTGTGCCTGATAGTGCACTGTGCCTGATAGTGCACTGTGCCTGATAGTGCACTGTGCCTGATAGTGCACTGTGCCTGATAGTGCACTGTGCCTGATAGTGCACTGTGCCTGATAGTGCACTGTGCCTGATAGTGCACTGTGCCTGATAGTGCACTGTGCCTGATAGTGCACTGTGCCTGATAGTGCACTGTGCCTGATAGTGCACTGTGCCTGATAGTGCACTGTGCCTGATAGTGCACTGTGCCTGATAGTGCACTGTGCCTGATAGTGCACTGTGCCTGATAGTGCACTGTGCCTGATAGTGCACTGTGCCTGATAGTGCACTGTGCCTGATAGTGCACTGTGCCTGATAGTGCACTGTGCCTGATAGTGCACTGTGCCTGATAGTGCACTGTGCCTGATAGTGCACTGTGCCTGATAGTGCACTGTGCCTGATAGTGCACTGTGCCTGATAGTGCACTGTGCCTGATAGTGCACTGTGCCTGATAGTGCACTGTGCCTGATAGTGCACTGTGCCTGATAGTGCACTGTGCCTGATAGTGCACTGTGCCTGATAGTGCACTGTGCCTGATAGTGCACTGTGCCTGATAGTGCACTGTGCCTGATAGTGCACTGTGCCTGATAGTGCACTGTGCCTGATAGTGCACTGTGCCTGATAGTGCACTGTGCCTGATAGTGCACTGTGCCTGATAGTGCACTGTGCCTGATAGTGCACTGTGCCTGATAGTGCACTGTGCCTGATAGTGCACTGTGCCTGATAGTGCACTGTGCCTGATAGTGCACTGTGCCTGATAGTGCACTGTGCCTGATAGTGCACTTTGCGACAGTTCCTCTATAAGCCCTACTTATACCTCCCTGTCTAGTGAAACGTAATGTAATGTTCATATATTTCAAAAGTTAATGCATAGCATATGCATCACTACATTTTAGTATGTTCTTACTGAGCTCTAGGCTCATAGTTGAACTCCCTGTTGTAGGTACGGACCCCATGGATGAGGATTTTGTGCCTCAGGCCGACGAATAGGTGGTTGGTGGCATGAGCTTGCGGGGGGTTGGTTGCTGCAGTCAGACAAATGTTATTCCTGTGAGAATGTATTTTCTGAAGTTATGTCAAGTTCTGGACAACTTTTGTGTTTTCTTTCAAAACCGATGTATAGAATTGTGTTGATGTTTTTAAACCTCTGTATTTGATAGTTGTATTTATGTTTTGAAGTATTCTGGAATTGTTTGGAATATTTTTCTTTTAGGTTGAACGTGAATTGCCTCAAGTTTTAGAGCTATCCATCTAGTTTAAATTCTTGAAATCTGTCATGTTGTCAAGCATGTTTTAAAACTATGTTTTGAATCGGGTTTCTGGAGTTTTGATGCTTCTGTGTCAAAACATGTAAGTTGTCAAACAGAGAGGTAGCCGATCGATCGCCTGGGATAGCCGATCGATCGGTGGACCAAATGTTATGTCTTCGAGTCTTCAAGTTTTCCTTCTGTAAAACAGTCATCCACGCCTTCTGTGAGACAGTCGTCCACACCTTCTGTAAGAGAGTTGTTCATTTTGTTCTGTGAACAGTCGTCCACGCCTTCTGTAAAATAGTTGTCCATTCTGCCTTTCAGTTTCTGTCTTTCGAGTTTTCAAGTAATTGGCTAAGTGTTAGTCATCTAAAGTTATCGTCCAAAGTTGTGGACGATAACGTCGTCCATTTTGCCTTCGGACTTAGTCGTCCACGTCCATTCTGCCTCTAGTTTTTGTTGTCTATCCTTTCTTTGGTTTCTGTCTTTTATTCGGCTAAGTATTATTGTCCAAAGTTATCGTCCACGATAATGTCAAAATTTTATCGTCCATACTGCCTTTGATTTTAAACGTTCACGGCTTCTGTTTGTCCACAGACCTTGTCTTTTGCCTTAAACGTCCACGGTCACTGCCTTTGATTTTAAACGTTCACAGGCTTCTGTTGTCTACTGTTTCTGCCTTTCATTTCAAACGTCCACGGACTCCTGTGTCCACTGTTGTCTTTTATTGTAAACGTCCACGGACTCCTATGTCCACTGTTTTTGTCTTTTATTGTAAACATCCATGGACTTTTGTGTCCACTGTTTTGCCTCTATTATATTTCAAAAGTCCACAACCTCTGTTATTTTTAAACGTCCACATGTTTTTTAAATGTCCGAAGTGATGGCACCTCGGCCTAATGGTATCAGAGCCGCCAGGTTTTAAAAGCGGTTCTGGAGAACTGTCTGGTTGCGCAACCCTCCACGTGAGATCGCTCCACCAACTGTAAGTGTTTAAGTTCCCATAAATGTTCTGTTTATTAAATTTGATTATTGTTTATAGGATTTGCCTAGTATGGATTGAGGATGGTACAGAGAAGCTGAAGAGAGATATTTTAGTATCCGGCAACTAACGGAGCTTGTTGCTCTTCAATCTCGGGAGAGAGTTTTGGAATTTGAGCTCGATTACTTCGGAAGACCACAGTGGTGAAGATTTTAGATGACTTCGACCTCCCACATTCGACGGGTGACTTACGGATCCAGTCCATGCCGAGGAGTGGGTTCAAATGATGGAAGATTTGTTTGACCTTGCTAAGGTGAAGGACATAGAGAAGGTCTCTTATGCCGCGTTATATCTCAAGCGTGACGCGAAGCTTTGGTGGGACGCCGTCCAGTCCACTATTAATGTGGGGGAGATGTTGTGGGAATCCTTCAAGAAGTTGTTTTGTAAAGAATATTTCTACAACGCCACCGTGTGGGCGAATAAGATGTCAGAATTCACCCAGATAAGACAAACGGGGTCGGTAACAAAGTATGTTAGGGAGTATGAGGCGTTAACCCGTTTTGTCAGCCACCTAGTAAGGGAGAACGAAACAAAGGTCTTTCATTTTGTGCAAGGGTTAAAGGAAGAAATATATATGGGAGTGAAGATGTCTGGAATTCAGGACAGATTATATACGGAGGTGGTTGTCAAAGCTTTTGAGGTAGAAGATGAAGAATTTAAGAACATAAATCAAAGGGGGTACATTGAGAGGTCCCTTGAGGGATTTCAACCACAGCAACAGCAGAACTGGGGCGTGAAGAGGCCTAAAGAAATAGCTGCTAACCTAGATAGGGGAAAGATGCCACAGGGGACTCCTCATATTGACCGTTGTTTTCGATGCGGCAAGGAGGGTCATCAAGTCCGGGATCGTCCAATGCCCGACACACGGCCGAATCGTGCCATGCCAAGAGTATTTGCTCTAACAGAGAATGATGACGATGCCCAGAACACAACAATCACAAGTACAATCTTGATACATAATATACCTGCATATACATTGTTGGACACGGGGGCCACACACTCGTTTGTGGCTAGGGATTTCATATTTAGGTAGGATTTGTGTATTGTGTAGTCAGGTCATGTAGCACCCGGTTCCTATTAAACCAAATTTAATTTATCAAATTATGATGTACTAATTTTTGAAGAATTTGGAGAAAAAGTGATTAGGTTAGTTAATGAGTATACAAGGGTAAAAGGGTAATTAGATATTAAAAGTGGATAACGTATTTAAGGAAAGAGGTTTTGGGTTTAATGCACTGTAGCCGCCATTCTGTTTATCCCTTTCTCTCTCGGCCATCAGTTCTCTAACAGGAACCTTTAGGCGATTCCCCTGCCCAATTTTTTCTTCAACCAAAGTAAGTTTTGATTCGATTACTCGTTGCTTTAGTGTCTAGGTAACTGATGGATGACAATGTATGCGTTTTAGAAGTGCTGTGAGTGAGGGATGGGATTCGGGGTTTAGAGAGGAATCGGGAATGGTGAAGAAAAGAACTCCCAGAACTAGCCCCTTAGATTTTCGAGTGTTTAGAATGAAGTTTAAGTAATGTTGTACTTATGTTTTAGGTGAGCCAGCTCTTGGAATATCCTGCAACCAGGAACCTCTCGGGAAGCTAGGTAAGTGAAGTATTGTGTGTGCCTTCGGGTCTATATCACAAAACAGTAGGTTTATGCATGTTTGACTGTTTCTTTATGTCATGCATCATGCTTTTGAAGAAAAATACGAAAATGAATTTATATGAAATGTTATGGCAAGGTATGAACAGATTGAAATAGATTAGCTATTAAGGGAAGTAATCCGCCTCTTAATCGAGTAGAGGATTTATTACTTTGGGAGAACTGATCCCACTCCTAATGGAATTGATTGATCAGATCAGCTGTTAAGGGAACTAGTCTGCCCCTTAATTGAAAAGAGGATGTATGACTTTGGAAAAGTTGATCCACCTCCCAATGGAACCGAGAGATCATTTCAGTGAATGAACGAAATTGCAACTGAGTTGTGAAAGTAGAAACTGCATGATTAGGATTTATGTTTCAGTATTCCATTTCATTTGCTTTACTTACTTAGCATTAGGCTAATAGGTAAGTTTTGTGATGTAGGTGTGGAGGTAACTACTGGAGAATTCTCTGAATTTACTGAGTAATAGGCGAAGCTATTTGAGCACATTCTTGCCACGGTTTGGTGTTCTGATGAGGTGGTTTAACACTTGTCTGTAGGTGAAGTTTCAGTAGTTTTTTGATGTTTTGATACCCTTGAGAATTTCTTCTCTGCCAAAGAAAACGTGATTTAAATGTAGTTGGAGTTTATTATTACCAAAGTTATGTCGAGGATACAGATGTTGTTCTTTTGTTAAAGGTTATTTGTTGGATGTCAGACGTTATTTAGGGTAAGGTTGTTTTGAATGCTTTGAGTGAAATTTGTAAGTTCAACCATTGGTGAATGAAGTTCACCGGTGGATGTGAGATAAAGTCGATCAGATGAAGGAAATCATCCGGCTGACGTCACCGGTGGATGTGAGATAAAGTCGATCGGATGAAGGAAATCATCCGGCTGACGTCACCGGTGGATGCGAGATTTAGTCTTTCGGGTGAAGGAAATCATCCGGCTGACGTCATCGGTAGATGTAGGAAGACTTTTGTCGTCTTATGATCGGTGGTTGCGAGCAATGAGTTTTTGTCACTAGTGACCGGACGATGTATTCAGTTTTGTTTTGTCTTGTGAAGGAAAAATGGACTTTGTCGTTTAGTCACCGGTGGACGTCGTTTGTTAAATCCACCGGATGACGTAGCCAAAGTTTTTGTCGTTTTGTCACCAGAAGAAGCCTTATGTTTTCTGTTTCAGTCTTTTCCGTTGACTTTGCTCAGCGGCATATATGTTTGACTTCTGTAACTTTTCAAGTATTTCACAATTAAACCTTTACTTTCTTTGGTCGATTATTTCTTAATATTCCAACCGATTATTCAAACATTATTTTAGAGTTTTTTTTAACTCTATTTTTGCTTAAATGATTTCTGCTGCAAGTCTTTAAATGTTTTGAAGTTTTAGAAAATGTCAAATTTTGACTTTCGAGCGAAGTTTTAAATTTAGTCCAAAGTTTCTTAGTCAAGTTCAAGTTTAAGAAGTAACATTTTCTACGAGAAGTATTTCAACAGTACTGTCCAAACTGCAAAGAAGTATTTCAAGGACATTTTCTACGAGAAGTATTTCAACAGTACTGTCCAAACTGCAAAGAAGTTGGAATTTCTAAACTTGAAGCAGACAGGGTTTGTAGCCGAGTACAGTAGGCAGTTCGAGTCTCTGTCCAGGTTTGCTGAACATTTTGCTCACAGGGACGAGGACAAGGTATTCAAATTTGTGCATGGACTGAAGCCAGAAATCTACTAAGGGGTTAAATTTTGCGGTATTAAAGGCTTGACATTCAGCGAGGTTGTGTCCACTGCTCTGGAAGTGGAAGAAGCTGAAAGGAAGTGTGCTGGACCAAAAGAGGTCCCACAAAAGCCGGTCCAGCCACATCATCAAAGGGGAATGAAGAGGCCTAGTGAAGGCCAGCATAGCTAAGGAACGGGAAAGAAAGTGCCGGATGCCTGGAAGTTTCCCCTGTGCCCGAAATGTTCGAAGAGTCACCTGGGTGAATGCAGGTTCGGTTCGGGAAAGTGTTTCAATTGCGAGGAAATTGGACACACATTCAGGGATTGCCCGAAGCCCAGAGTCACCCGATGCTTCAACTGTAACAAGGTTGGCCACGTCAGTAGGGACTGTAACACCCAACATTCTCAGTCAGGTGATTTTCTTAACGGAATTAACAGTCACCTCTTTATTTGACCTTTTATCTAATAATTATATGTCAAAGCTTATTGGATTTCTATTGTAGTGGCAGAATTGTAATTAAGGAGGAACTTATCTAGTATAAGTAGAAAATGGAAACTCTTAAACCTCACAAAAACGCAACTATAGCAGACATTCTCTCTCGGCGATTCCCATCCTCCCAGAACTCTCTCTCTCTCTCGCAGCAGGTAGCTCTCTTCATCAACAACCGATTCTCCTTCGTTCTCGCCGATACTCAGCTTACTGGGTAAGACTTAATGAATGTAGTTACTGGTTGATGCTTTGAGCTCTGTTTTCAGTTAGAACCCGAGGTTTCAGATTCTTTAATGGCAGAGTAATAATAAGATCATTTCTATTATGCGTTTAGTAAAGGCATTTTCGAGTTGATTCTGGACATTTAGATAGCTGTATGCGATTAGTCACTGGGCTGAATCTGGTTATTTAGATTGTAGAAATTTAATCCACACACACAAGGTGCTCGACAGATGAATATAGAAAATACAAGTAGGATAAGCATTAGGATTATTTTTGGTTAGCATTATTAGGATTTTATTTTTAACTTGGTAATATGAAATGATTACGTGAAGAAGATTTGAAAGGAGTATTCCATTTGCAAAGGACACCAGGTAAGTGAATGTATTAAGACTTCCAGCCAATAGGGCCCTACTATCACAAGGACATTAAGTTAGTTTCAGTTGTCTGATGTTTGTTCTAAGTTAGTAAGATTTCTTGTACTTGGATGATTTATGGATGTTCAGAATTTTGTTATGTGACGTTCTGGTAGAGTCTATGAAGTCGACTGTTCTGGTATGATACTTTCTATAGACTGATAATTCAAGAGCATCCATGTCATGCATCATGATTTACTTCTCAAGCATATGAAAATGTTTTATGAGCATGTTTTTCCCATGAACAAGATATGACAACGAATATGAAACTTATGCAACCGGATTAAGTGAGGGTTGGGGGCGGTTTGGCGTATGTCACTGTCCAAAGAGAAGGACCATGAATACGGCCCGAAAGGGACTATGTACACTTGCACTATCATCCCCCCTTTACGGCACAAATCCTCTCTTAATCCATATGATGAAAGTGATGAACAAGAACACGAATAAGAACAGGAAAAGAGCATGAAACGAACATGATCATGATTTTCTTGCAACTATGCATTCATGTATACATGTTAGCATTGTATTCCTTACTAAGCATTAGACTTATAGTTTGAACCTTATGATGTAGGTGACGAAGTATCAGGTGAAGATTTCAAAGTTAATGAAGATGTCTAAGTTTAGTTGCTGGAAGGTGATCAGGGTGCGATTCTGTGGCTGGATGGCGATTGAGACCCCTGGTTAATGCTCTATGATTTATTTATGATTAAGAATATGGTAGTTTAAGCAGGATGAGTTTATTTTTATAATATTGAGTTTTGAAATTGTCTGGTTGACTACTGAGTCTGGGAATGATTATAAGGATTATTAAATGATCTGTTGTTAAGTCTTCCGCTACATGTATTCTGGATGAGTCTCTGATTTTCATTTATAAGAGTGATTAGTCAATGAAGTTAGAAGTCTGTGCATATCTATGCCCACTGATAACTGTACTCCATCGGATGATGTTAGGAATTTGCATCCACCGATAGATGTTCTCTATTGGAAGATGTATGACTTTTCATCCACCGATAGATGTTCTCTATAGGAAGATGTATGAGTTTGCACCAACCGATAGATACCCCTTATCAGAAGATGTGTGGGCTTGCATCCACCGATAGATGTTCTCTATCGGAAGAGGTCTTAAATGAACACGTGGATTGCACAAGTCTATCGGTAGATGTTGTGTGTTTCTCATCGGTAGATGTAAGTAAAATGTCTTGTCGTTTTGCTATCGGTCGATGTGAGTAAAACTTTGTCGCCTAGTAATCGGCAGAAGGGAATAAGTCTTCTGCCGGGTGATGTCTAAAGAATCACACGTATGGCACGTGCCCATCGGTAGATGTCTTCTACTGAGCGATGCTTAATGAGTCACGCGTAGAGCACGTGACGATCGGATGATGTGCTTTCTATCGGTAGCTGTCTGCAATCCCTTGCAGCCCGAGAACGATAAAGTCGTGTGATCTGTGGGCATTTTTCCTTCTGCCCGATTATGTTATAGTAATGTCTGAATCTAGTCGCTCTATTCTGTGATGATGTATGCTAACAACTTTACGGGAAGTCGAGTTCTTGAAGGTAGAGTTCTGTCAGATATGCTAATGGTTTAAAAAAAAATAATAATGTACAGAGTGTAATTTACAGTTAGTGTTGTACGAAAGTTATGAATTACGTGGCGACTCCAACTGGGGTCGTTACAGGGACTGTCCAGCTCTTAAGAATGGCCCTGCTATGATTAAGCCGAAGATATTCTCCATGATGAAGTCGGGCGATGATGAGCAGCCTGCTGTTGTGTCAGGTACTATATTGGTCAACTCTTTACCCGCTTTTACATTGATAGATTCTGGTGCAACATGTTCATTCATAGCATCAATGCTTGTTGTTAAGTTAGATGCACAGTTTACCCCTTCTATGCATGTGTTTAGGTTGCATGACCCTCGGGTTGCCTCATGCGCTCTAATTATCTCAAGGTTCTATAAAACTTTGAGAACTCTTTGACTCTCATGACACATGCGATCACAATGAGTCAAACGAGAAGGAAGACCTCAATAGAAAGAGGTTACCAAAAAGAAAAAGATTGCTATGAAACGCCTCTTACCAGTAAACAATAAGTATCTGAGGAAACGAATAGAAGAAGATGATGAGGATATTGCCACTCATTACAAGGTGTTTTCTCAATTCCGCCAAAGAAAAAGATGCAAGGCGGAGATTTCCAAAGGGTGAGAATCCACAAGGAGAAGGACAATCCTTGCTTTGGGTGTGGGAAAACCTGGCACATGAAGCGTGGAACACCCAGCTTTGCCATGTAATGTTTTTCCCCCGATCATTTCCGTATTAATATTATATTAATACCAAGGAGTGTTTTGGGGAACTGTTGAATAATTGTGGAGAACTAAACTAAGTGTTTACTAAACAAAACATTATTTAAAATGCATGGCGGGCATTGGGAGAGAAGATTAAGGTTGGTGGGAGTGATCCACGGTTGAATGACATCTGGCTACTTGATGAGAAGCTAAGTCTTCCTCCTACGTTAAACCCTCCCTTCTCATGCTGTTTCTTCCCGACTCTGCTTCCTTTGTTTTTCCTCTTCCTGGCTATTTTGGACAAAGCCCAACACTTTGTTTCCCCCTCCTCTTTTTTTTCTTTGCGTTTCCTTCAACCCATGTATCTCTACGGAAGTTATTGATTTTGGACAAATTTATGCGAGTTTTCATCACTGGTTTTTAAGGGTTATTTATTGCCGTGCAAAACTCACGTGTTTTGGTAAAATACTTTTTTTTTTTTGTTAGTGTGTGTTTGTTTTCCTACGAGTTGAAATGAGCTTGCTGCATATTCTA